>JAWNNQ010000524.1:0-127500 GCA_035044765.1 Leucophenga montana
ATACCCAACTATTGGTGTCCCACACAATACGTTGCGCTGGGCAAGCTACACAAATGGGATCTACCGGCAACTGCTGATACTTTTAACTATACAAATTCCATGGGTCTCAAGTACGAAGCCGATGAGGTCAAACAATGCATCAATGCCGGTCAGTTGCAGTGTGCGATTATAACACCGGCTGATAGTTTGCTTATCGCCCAAATTCAAGATGAGATAAGAAAACAAATCGGTGTGCATTATGAATGCGATACGCTTTAGAAGATGCTGGAACTAAAAATACTGTATAAAATCTTTATAAATAAAAATGCATAAACGATAATCTCCTTTCCGTGTTTCTTTTATAATGGTTGATAAAGAGGTTTTTTTTCAAGTCGTTAGAATTAAATTTACGCTTTAATTTCTGCAACAGCTCAATGAAGATTAGCTGTTTTCGCGTCAAATTTTGTTCAGTGTTGAGGCACATTTCTAGCTCAAAATTTCCACATTTGAGCTGAAGAGCAACCCGAAGAGATGCTTGAACTACCGCTACATCCAGAAAAATGTACTATTTGGTGCGATTTCTTTAAAAATGAGGTCAGAATGAAATTATCTTTAAAAAGTAAATGTTATAGATTGTTCTTTCTAGTCATTATAAAGATTTCGACATCCAATTCTATTTTAAGTGTGTCATTTAAAATTAAAAAGAAACTTCTAAATGAATCACCCGTTACTTATTATATAGCTGTAAAAGGAAGTTGGTGTTCGTATGTCATATGGTTAATTCGATTAACGGTAATTTTCAAATAAATGCCAATTAGAAAAAATATCCTTTTCGCGGTCATTTCGAAATAAATCCCATTTAGAATAATATCCTTTTTCAGTAAATTTTAGCTCATGTTTACCAAAACAGGTTTCACAACACTGAAAGGCTTGTCGCCATTAAAGAGCAGAAGAGCGAGAAGGACGTGGACGTTGTCGGCAAACGCGATATCCGTGAATCCTGCTTAAAATAAATATAAAACAAAAATATAACAAAAAATCAAATAATGTAAATAGCAACGCAAAACGCCGACGACAGTCCAACGAAAAAATACAAAATAAAAAAGCAATAGTAATTTAATTACATAAATACAAAGCAGTTGTATATATAAATTTTTTTTATTGAAAAGTGTAAGAAGACGACGACCAAGACGACGAAGACGGTGACCGGAGAAAACCAATATCTCTGTATCAGTAGCAGCAAGCAGTGAGCAAAATAAAAAAAATAAAAAAAATAACAGAAATAAAATGTTCAAGAGCAAGAACGAAAACCACATTGTGTACAAGTGTACGGTGAGACTTCTTGAGGATTCGGATGTGCTCGAGTGCGAATTTCAGGTGTGTCCCCGACATTCATTTATGTTTAGTGGCAGTTTTTCTTTGATTCAGTTTTTTTTTAAATATTTTTTTAATGTCAGTTATTTTTATACGTCCTGTCCATATATAAGTGTATTTATAAATCAAATGTCTAATTTAAGCAGCACTAGCCTAGGCAGCAACGTTGAGCCCCATCATTGCGTGTTTGGCTCGACTTTACTCAGCGCTCAGCAGTTTTACAAACCACAGCACAGCACAGCACACCACTCCATATAACAGCACACCACTTTACTCCACCCGTTTGACACCAGCACAGCTACTCACCCTCAGGAATATACAGAGCTTTGTTTTTATTTATATGTTTCTGCAGGGGAGGTCCGGTCCTGTCGTCCTTGTTGTTGTTGCTGCTGTTTTTCTTCCTCTTGAACATAAAGTCAAAAGAAGTTTTATATCATTTCATTGTGAATGAGAATTGTAATATTATTGTATAAATGTCCTGCTTAAGGGTGGAGATATTCTGTTGTCCTTTTCATATATACTATGACTATTGTATGCCAAACTCATGTATGGCATATTCTATTGTATACGGCAACTTTGAGATTTTTATATTAAAAAATACTATGCAAAAGCTATAGATATTCTTAGGTATTAGTGAACTATGGTGAGCCTGAAGTAATACAGTTTTCTTCTTTAGTACTCAACTTATATACTATAAAAAGTTTAGAGTGTACGAGTAGGTCAGATATTATTATAGTTGTTTAATACGAAATTCAACTTTTATGAAGAAGTAAAGTAGATGTTCAGAGTGGAACACTAATTTTAAGCATTTTCTTTTACCCTGAACATATATACTTATTTTTGGATCTATAGAGCTAAAATTGGTTAGAAAAGATACGAAGTGTGATGTGTTTAGCAACAAAAAGAAAAAAAATATATAAGTAGGCAAGTAAGAAATCTGCAGTCGATGTAAATACTTCGAGGAAAAATGTATTTAAACGTTATTATACAACATTAATCCTTGAAATCTTCTGGGTGTCTTATGAAACGTTTCTAGTAGACCAAAGCATACTTGGCGTCGAATTGTGGAACGTCAAGCCAGATATATAAGCAGAGTTTGGGTGAACTAGTCACTAACGAGCAAGAGTCACTGACTAGGAAAGTCTGGCGATTACTCATAGCTTATGCCCTATGTTCCATACAATATTATTGATCGGCATCCAAAGTCGAGTCTATATGGACATGTAAGTCTGTCCGTCCGTATGAACATCGAGATCTCAGACACTGTAAGAGATGGAGCCTTCTAGTCTGTCCGTCCGTATGAACATCGAGATCTCACACACTGTAAAAAATGAGGCTCAAATTTAAATAATTAGACTCTCCTGCTCACTGTTCAAATAATGTGTTTAAAATGAACGGACAAGCTTCATTATAACACATAACATCCATATAAATCTGTCCCCATTTTTTAGTTTTTCTACGAAACAATTTTTTTGTAGCTTTAATTAGACCAGAAATGCCAAATTTGGTGTATCTTACATCTTAAAAAATATCACACATAGGTTCTGATCGGTCCTCAATAGAGTATAAATTAAGTTCAAATAAAGACCCGTAGACAACTTATAGGGTATAGAGCCCCTCAAATGCAGCGTTGTTTCATATTTTATAATATCAATTATATATAATTCTAGCTGATACCCGGCGCGTTTCTGCCACTCCACTTGCCCCTTACCCTACTTACCCTATCAATAATTATTTGCATCTCATTGCGAGTCTGAAACTTAGCTAACAAACATTTTATCTACAGCTCAATATGAAGCATTGGCCTAAATGAGGCTATATAATAAAGGAATCCGAATTGAACTAATGTTCAATATTAATTTGAAAACACAAAAAGCATATTTATGATTTTGTTTGGTATGGGTTCGTATGAAGACTTTGCTTCATAGCCTGCTATGTTTAAAATTTATCAAATAAATTTCTAAGGACGGCTTTATAGAATATTATTATTAATGACGCAGGTTTATAAATACAGGGAAACTTTTTGATTATTTCAGGCAATATCAAAATTTGAAGTACTTTTGTGTACTAATATCACAATTCATTGTTGGTCGTAAAGACGAATAAGTTGTACTGTATTTCCTTCGTTTTTTTGACAACAATGTTATTGGCCTCTGAAAGAAGAGACATACAATACAATTTTGCATCATATGATGATATGTTGCGCCAAAACCTTCAAAAACCCATTCCCCTACCCATCACTCCTTACTTTACCCTACAGCCCTTCGATCGCGTTAACACGTATACAACATTTCATCCCTCTATCTTAAATGGTACCCTGTGCGTTGCTCCCCTTCCCCCTGCCACAACTACCTCTGCCCATCCTTCCCAATGCCCCCTTACCCTACCTCTCATTCCCCTACCCTCCTTCCCACTGCCCCCTTTCTTTATCTCCCTATTACCCTGCCCCTCTTCCCATTCCATCTCTTTCTCATCCGGTTCTTTCCACCTCTTCCCAACACACCACTTTCCCCTACCCTTCCCTCTTCGATCCCATATTCAACATTTCATCCCTCTATCTTAAAGTTTTTGGACCAGTAACAATCGCGGGCATTCACAGTGGATCAAATTGTGAATCTAAACCATTCTCGAATCCCCATGAGCACACACAAAAATTTTCATCAAAATTGGTCCAGCCGTTTAGGAGTTCAGTCACGTACACACGTACAGAAGATTTGTATATATAAAGATATTAAAATAATATATTGCATAATATAGTACAGTTTTATAAGGTTTGGACCTGAGAAAACGAAAGGTTTTTGAAGTTTTTGGCGCAACATATCATCATATGATGCAAAATTGTATTATACTATGTCTTTTCTTTCAGAGGCCAATAACATTGTTGTCAAAAATACGAAGGAAATACAATACAACTTATTCGTCTTTACGACCAACAATGAATTGTGATATTAGTACACAAAAGTACTTCAAGTTTTGAAATTGCCTGAAATAATCAAAAAGTTTCTCTGTATTTATAAACCTGCGTCATTAATAATAATATTCTATAAAGCCGTCCTTAGAAATTTATTTGATAAATTTTAAACATAGCAGGCTATGAAGCAAAGTCTTCATACGAACCCATACCAACCAAAATCATAAATATGCTTTTTGTGTTTTCAAATTAATATTGAACATTAGTTCATTTCGGATTCCTTTATTATATAGCCTCATTTAGGCCTATGCTTCATATTGAGCTGCAGATAAAATGTTTGTTAGCTAAGTTTCAGACTCGCAATGAGATGCAAATAATTATTGATTTAATCTCATAAAGAATATTCAGTAATACTTGATATCGGCCCATTTTCGAAATGCGAGTATATACATACAGATACATATACAAGACTTTTTGAATTTCGAATAATTTTGATTTGAGGGTAGTCATTGGAGAACCTAATCTGCATCATTAAGTTTGTGCTTGACAGCCATTGAAAGCAGATATGAAAGGCTGACAGACGGACAGAAGGCAGGTCGGTGCCAAAATTGACCTCAAAGGTAATCGTGTGATAACTTCGAAAGAAGTAGTATTTGAGATTATATGCAATAAATTTCTAAATTTCATTTAGCAACTTCCATTTTCGTTATTTTCGTAATTTCACAGTCGGTGAATCAATTTTCAATTTTTCCAGCGGGTCGGAGTATCCGTAACTTCCTTCTTCTAGTTTAAAATTGGTTTACCTATGTATAAACTTTAAATCATTGTTTAAGCGACTGTCCGTCTGTCTGCCTTTCATATCTGCCTTAAATTTCGGTCAAACACATACTTAATGATGCAGATTGCTTCAAATTTAAACGTAATCTATTAACAGATCTGGAGCAATGTTGCATTAAAGTTACTACGCGGGAAATTATCACATTCACTGACTCTTTGCTCTCGTATGTTTTTGGTAACATATTTTCTAAAAAATTTGCTTATATCTTATTTTAGTATATGTAAAGTTTAACTCTGCCCATATGTGCAAATAGACATTAAAATAAGTGACATCGTAATAAATTTTATAACACACTCCATTTAGCTTTATAAAAAGGACATCTGTTCGAAATTATTTATTTACTTATATATGCTACTATTTGTCCAATTCTAACTATTATATACAAATATTTTTATAGCCATTCCAAAAAGGTAGCTATTTGGTAGAGTACCTTTGCGAACAGTTGGAAATTAAGGAAAAGGACTATTTCGGCTTACGCTACACAGATGCGGGCAAACAAAGAGTGAGTTATTTTATAAATACATTATGTTGTGTATATACATATATATACATATATAAATATTTATGTACTGTTTTTGCTGATATAGCACTGGCTCGACCTTGCCAAATCAACAATTAAACAATGCAAAGGTGAGTTCAATCTAAAGTTTCCTTCTACATACAGCTGAGTTGTAAATTTATTATTGACTTTAGATTTGGATCCGATATTATTCTCGCTGCGCGTCAAATTTTATCCAGCCGATCCATTTCGTCTGACCGGCAACGGTCGTTTGATGTTGTACCAACAGCTGAAACGCGATTTACGGCATGGACGCTTGTACTGTTCAATGGGTGAAGCAGCGGCATTGGGTGCTTTAATAGTGCAAGGTAATTCGTCTAAATATTGTTCTATAACTCATATATGTTAATTAATTATACTATTGCTTGCAGAGGAGATTGGCGACTACGATGAAGATGTGCATGTTGGCGATTATGTCTCATCTATGAATCTGGCACTGCGACAGACCGATAGCCTGGAAAAGAAAATTATTGAATTGCATAAAAAGCGTGAACCGGGACAGGATGCCACAGTTGCAATGGATGAATTTATGGGCATTGCACGTGGTCTGGAAACGTATGGCATTGATCCGCATCCGGTTAAGGATCATCGTGGCTCACAGTTGTATATTGGTATCAATCATGCCGGCATTAGTACATTTGTTTCGGGTAAACGTTCACAGCACTTTCGCTGGAACGAAGTGCATAAGATTAATTTCGAGGGTAAAATGTTTATAGCGCATTTAAGTTATACGGATGCCAGTCGGGAGCCGGTAAGTGCAAGTTTAAAATAAATTTTATGATAAGCATTTAATATTATAGTACATAAATGTTAAAAATGTTTCTTAAGAAAAAGCACACAATCGGTTTTAAGTGTCCTTCCGGTGCGGCATGTCGTTATGTTTGGCGTTGCGCTATAGAACAAATGTTGTTTTTCACGTAAGTGCTACATGCTTGTGTCTTAAATATGTACTGAATTTTACTAAGTCGCTTTTCCATTTGTAGCCTTCCGAATGCACACAGTGCTGCCGTTATCTCTGGCGGCGGTTTTTTCTCCTGGGGCACAAAATTCCGCTATTCCGGACGTACGGAACGTGAAATACTCACCGAGAGCATCAATGCATTGCGCGAACAAAAGCTGACCTATTCAACGGCGAGTAAACGCAAGGCAAGCTCTGTGCCGGCAACACCGTCTAGTCCGCAAGGCGATCTCGCACAAATCCGTAAACTATTACGTAATTCATATATTGCGTCAAACGATTATAAATTTCCGCATTATTTATCAGGCTATAGCAGTTTACCGCGTTCAACAATGTCTGAACCGTTGGGCAACTGTACTATGGCACCAAATAACGTTATCTATGGCAGCAGTGGCAGTCATCCGCACGAAGCGGCAGTTGTTGTCGGAGGCGGCGGTGGCGTGGCTGGCAGTTTAGCGCCCGTTTCCGAGGAGGCACGTTTACGCTCGTCCAATATAGATAGCCTACATGATACAGCCGATTATTTCCGTGACTCTGTTGAGCATTCATCGACCGAGAGCGGTTTCACAGCAAATCCTTATGGTACAGACGGCAGTCGTCCTTATTTCACATCACAGTCGTCCAAGCAGCAACAGCAATTTTATGCGCTGCCCAATTCAGCCATTAATTCAAGTGCTTCCACAGCCGGCGGCGGCGGCGGTGTTGGACCAGATCAGAAAACCACACGGCAAAACGCCGCAAATAGTGCCAAGAGTTCACGTAAATTTCATCTACTGCATGCATTCATACCATCCCTCATCTTCGTTGTGGTTGCCATGGCCGGCACTGCAATTTTTATTATGGAATCCGAATCGGAAGTTTTCGAACGTGTACGCAATATGCCAGAAATGTTAAGTCTTCGTTATCAGTATTACCAACCGCTCAAAGAATTTGTACTACAGAAATTGGGACGGAATTCGTAAAAAACGCAAAGGAGTTCGGTATTATAGTTGCGTCAGACAAAAGGTTGATTATGTGTTGTGTTTAGTTTGAGTTTTGCATTAAATTGTATGTATTTATATGTATCGTATAAGTATTGTATTAAAGCTAATACTATTAGCTACTGAGAGTGCAGAAAGTTTCCATGCAGGTACCAAGAAAATTAATGATTCGAAATTATGCATGGATCTAAATCTAACAAAATTATGCAGTGCAGCATCAAATCACATGAACAAAAAATTGTCAAAGTCAATCATGGAGCGGAACAATCCAAATTGCCATGAAGTTTTTAGTTTTTGTACAAAAAAAAAAAAAAAAAATGAGATTTTTAATAATAAAGCAAAGTATTAACTACTTACAATGAATATGCAAAATCTTCTTTAGTTTCTTCTTATTTCTTTTTTTTTCTGTATTATCAAAAATAGTTTGTCCATTTATTTTTACAAGATTTGTGCTTCATAATAAACTTTACACAGCCGACTCAGTAGCAGCGCAGAACGCCAAAAATAAAAATATCAGTACATTCCAGGGTCTTTTAGAACCTTTACGAAATGCGCGTCATAAGTTGGACATTCTACGTGACCAAGTTAACAGTAAAATCTAGCTTAAAACACAAAAAATTGGCTGATACAGTTGCTGTTAAAGATCGACTTCAATATATTCTGGTACAACACCGAGCACAGCATCCGATTGTTCTGCCTCTAAAACCTCACCAATGATCCAAGCGTTTTGTGCACCATTCGTAACATGGCTGAATTCTTCGCAAAATTCTGCAGCATTGGCAGCCGGCAATGAGATAAGTAGTCCACCTGAAGTTTCCACAGACGTGCCAGCACGTAGTTTTGAATCTTGACTCACTAAACGTCCAAATTCAAGTACATTTCGTATGATTGGCAGTTTATTGATTTTAAATTGTAGTGTACGCTTTTGGAAATCAACGAGGTTTTTAGCATGTCCCAACAGTCCAAATCCGGTTACATCGGTGGCAGCGTGTGCATTGTATTTGTGCATGAGAAGTGCAGCTGTAGCGGACAATATAATTAGATTTCTTTTGGTTCAATTTAAATACTAAACAATAACTTCGGTTGAACCGAAGTTTTAATAGTCTTCATACTTGCCATTTTATATATTTGTATATATGTATATATATGTATATATATATATATATATATATATATATATATATATATATATATATATATATATATATATATATATATATATATATATATATATATATATATATATATATATATATATATATATATATATATATATATATATATATATATATATATATATATATATATATTAAATTTTGCGATTTTAACGCTCGTAAATGGGAGAGAGTGTTTGAATATGTTTGTTGCGCATGAAATTATTTGAAATAAACAAAGTATGAATTAAAAAAATTTTTCATCCAGCGTGGGTTGAAACCAGGTCGTCTAAAATGTTAGGCTGCACGCTCAACAGTTGAGCTATCGATTCCTAATTACATATATTGATAACTGTTATTATTAATTGAATTATCCGTTTGTATGTAGTTGATAAATTAAAAAAAAAAATTAATATTTTAACAAGAAAGGACGCTGCAGTCGAGTGGGCTCGACTTCGAGGTACCCTGTACCTTGTTTAAGGGTCCTTTTATTAAAAGATTTTACGTTAGATACACAAAAATTGCGTGTTTCTAGAGTAATAAAAAACAAAACAACATTTTCATACGAACTCTTAAAATTGGGGGATCATTTGCATGGAGCTACAACTTACAGTGGGGTTGGTATGTTTATTTAATACTAGTTATCTGAAGAGGAAAAGGGTAGTCGAAATATTCAAACTTGAAATCGTTATCTATTATAGTTCAATATTTGTTCAAACTGACGGTCAGACGGACATGTCTATATAGACTCGTCTGCCAATGCTGATCAAGATTATGTATACTTTATGTGGTCTACCACGCTTCCTACTGCCTGTTACATACATTTGTATAAACCTTATATACCCTTTTACCCTATGGACACAGGGTATAAGAACAATTTCTTCAATTCAAACATGTTCGATACAAATAAATACAAAGTGCAAGGGAGTTATTCCTTCTAGTGGATAAGTTGCGATCATTTTGGAGCTAGTGTTGCTTCTGATTATAAAATGTCTTCATACCAATTTTCAAACAAATTCTTCAAAGATTCATCGGTACACAGGAACACAGACAGACGAACCGACAGATATGGCTAGATCGACACTTCTTGTTGTGCTGCTTACGAATATATATACTATATTGGGTCTCCGATGATTGGTTTATTGCGTTGCAAACATTGTGTTTAAATTATAATACTATTCACACACTGTGTGAGCTACTTACCATTTTTATTCAGATATGACATCGATTTAACAGCCATTTCGAATGTAGCTTTTATATCGTCATCACAGAATTTTGTAGACAATTTCTCATACTTCTCATTACGCTCTTGCATCCATAGATAGCCATTGGTAGCCAATTGTGTGCCCAGCGGTTTGGTTAATATCAGCACATCACCGGCTACTGCATTTGAGGGCATTATGATCTCATCCACCTTGCATACAGCACTTGCAATGCCGCCAATAATGCACCAAGGATTAATGACAATGCTGCGCACGTTTACACGTATGCCCGCCTCCTTTGCTGACTCACGGAAACCTTCGATTATCATGGGCACAACAATATCGCGTTGTTGCTCTGTCAATTCCGTTGGTGCACTAATAAGCATATTAAGCTTATCGAATTGCGTTACACCCACTGCGTATACATCGCTCACCACATTGGCCAGCGCAATCTTGCCCATAGTGTACGGATCATCAACCAGCGGATAGAAGAAATCGACCGTCTGCACCAGTGAGTATTCTTTGTGACGTGGCAATGGAATTACCGCGCAATCCATGCCACTGCCTAAACACATAAGATAACATTATCAGTAATTAATTTGCATACATATGTATGTATACGCACCTATATAGCCATCATCATGTTTTTCGTTGTCTTTTTGGTTGTTTACGGGTTGTAATATTTCTGTTCCCGCGAGGTACTTGTTAAGCGCCTCCTGGGGAATCTTACATCCTCACCCGCGCAACGTTGAAAAATTAGTTAAACGAAAATTTGCCTCAAGGCCGTGATCTTCCGGTTGAAACATTATGCGGCGAGATTACAATCACGTGTTAACAGTGATTCAATCAAATAAAGATTCTGCAAGCCGGCGACATATGTTTTTAGTGTTAAACTCTCTACTATTTTCAAGTATTTTTATATGTATAAATGGAATAATACACTCTGAGTTTCATGTCCATTCGTTCCGCACAGTGTGATGTACTGATGTAAATAAATAACGAATTCGACGACCAGTCATTATACGAAAAGTTGTATCCGACGCTAATAAATATTTAGCACGAAACTTTTTTCTTTGGATAAACTATGTATTAGTGGACGTATTACATATAAAAAAAAAACACATAAATCAGTTATTGAGATAAAAATTTGTAATAGATTATTTTAGTAAAACTACTGGATTTTATACATTCTGTTCAAAAAGCACCCCAAATATCTCATCTCGCTTGAGATGTTATGTAAATTTTTTTTAGAACTGTAGATAGCTAAAGTTAGCTAGATATTCTGTCAGATGGCTCGTGCGCAATGAAACACAAGCCTGTGGTGATGCGCTTTTCGGATTTTTGACTTTTTTTCTTGAGAAGTTATGTGCCTTACACATAACTTTTCGAGTAAAATACGTTGAAAATGTAATTGTTATTGGTGACCTATATATGAATTTTTAGCTAGCTCAAGATCATTTTACATTGGGTAATATTTTTGTACATATATATTTCCTTAATGTGAAAGAAGAAATAATGAACAACTTTTTCGTTTTCATAGAAAAACGATCGGCTCTCTTTCATTCTTCTGTGTTTTGTTGTTGCATTATCCCCTTCTAAACTACGCTATTGCCTAGAAACCCGTTACTGGAGAAGGTGCAAATGGGGCATTTTAATAGTTTTTTAATTAATTAATTAATTAATTATTATTAAACGTCGTGCCATGCGTGAATAATGTAATTGTTATTGGCAATCTATAATGTATATATGAATTTTTTTGCTGGCTCAAGGTGATTTTACATTGAAAATGTTAATAAAAGCATTCACGACGTGACAATGTTGAAAACACATGCATGCGAGTGGTACAAATTATTCAGAGCTGGTCACAGTTTAATGCTCGGCTATCCACCTCAACAACTGGCAGAAACGTACAAAAAAAAAAAAAAAAAAAAATAAAAAACATGTGCTTGAAAATCGACGTGTGAGCATTACGGAGATAGCGATTATTAGCGATACCAAAAACAGCGTTAATGTCGTTTTGCATGCTCCGTATTCACCTTACATTGCTCCATGTGTGACAAGTTGCCACTCAATAAAACAGAATTTGTAGAGATAGCCAAAGGCACTTTCTAAATCGGAATATGAAAAGTGTTTTGAAGTCTTATATCCAATGGATCAATACAAATATCAAAGAATAACACACCACTGCGATGGCCTAGGGTATATTTAGGTTCTTCAAATGTATATTATAGGCAGAAGGAGGCATGGCATATTCCATAAATTATATACATTCATGATCAGAATTAAAAGTCATGTCGATATAGCTGTTTACGTCCTTCGAATGTGTAAACAATGAGATCATGGATCCTATAAAAGATAGAGTCTTCAAACTTGGAGTTTTCGATTTTTCTGATACCTACTTAGATCATGTGCAGATCAAATTTTCATGGCCATCACACCAAATTTTTTTTTCTTTCTCGTTTTTTTTTTTTTTAATTAAAACAAAAATGTTAGCAATAGAGCCTGCATAAATCTTCATAAGAAAAGCAACGTATTCTTCCGATGTCTTGAACTTTCGACGGCAGCATTTGTTTTTATTAAACTGTAGTTTGATGTCATCTTAGGAATAAATTCGAAACTGTTTCCCCAGAGAATTGTTTATAATATGGGTTTTTTAGTGCGCTGTTATTATACTTTTACTATAATTAGAAAAAACCTCACTTAATTTTGAAAAGATTAGTTAGAGTGTGTTACATATAGTCGCGAAACCCGATTAGGATCTTATATCTTCATGTATGTACATATATTGATGTGTTACTTGGAATGCGTACACAGAATAGATCTAAGACCCTTGGAAATATTTGAGAAATAGAAATACTTATAGAGGAATGGTCCGAACTTATGGGTGTTTGTTAATTAACAGCAGGGATTGTAGGCATTCAAATTCTTAAAGAGTAAAGTGATTCCTATATTTGTTGAAGTATTTTTCTATAAAATGTAAGCTTCTTATCCCATTTCCTCCAACAAGCTGCTCATCACTGGGTTGGAGTAAATGTAGGAGTTGGATGTAGGTACATTTATATAAAATGATTTGTATTAAAATATATTTAATTTATAGATTAGAGAGTATACACAAGCAAATATGTTATACAGTAATTATTTTGTGTATATTGCTACAGAGTGTAAGAAGCAATAATTAAATTACGTACATAACTAAAAATTCAGTCAATTTCTTAGTTCAACTAAATATAAAAATTAGCTAATGATGATCTATGATAAACTATTTATGTGTGTGGTGAGTTATTACTAAAAGTAAATGAACTACTACATTAGCATTACATTCGTTCTCTGTTCACAAACTGAACCCAAGATGCAGCTCTGTATTGAAAAACCTTAAGTACTAAAGTAAGTAAATAGTAAATGCTTGGCTGTGTGGCTAGTGAACTCGGTTGACTGCTGTTTTTAATTTCTTTTGCCGGTAGTCGAACGTTCATTGAACTACAGCGCGTCCAGCATAACCCGAGTTGAACCCAGAAGTGAACTGATGTGATTGCATCTTCTGTTCCGTCTGCAATCGAACGGCAAGCGTGCAAATCTATAATATAGTGTAAAAAAAAAAAGAAAAAGGTTCAGAGAAATATGAGAAATAGAGCACAATACAAAAGCAGCACAAACAAAAAAAAATTTTAAAAAAATGTACAATTTAAGTTCTACTTACAAAGCCGACGCACATAGCGACCAGCAGCAACAAAAAACCGGTAATTAAGAGTGCACCACGGCATTGAAATGATGAAGCAGCATCGATGTGCTCCGTTTTCTTGGCATCCAATTCACCGGGCATTATAACGGTATATTCAATATTCTCCTTGAAACGCGTAAACTCAGATACAGATGATGTTGTAGTCTGGTTGACATTATATCCGGTTGCTGGTGTGGGCAATGCAAGACGTCTACGACGGCGTCCATGTCCAGATGGTTCATAGATATCCATGCAAAAATCAGGTGAACAGTCTGCAGCATCCATGCAGGCTTTAATTTGCGAATGTATCCAAAGTGTTGCACGTTCCTTCATTGAACTTAGCAGAAAAGCTTCGAAATCTAGAAAAACTTCATTCGGACGATCACGATATTTGGCAGGCTGATGTGGTATAATGGTGGCAAAGTCACGATTACGACAACCTTCACGTACAAGCGATACAGCGCCATTGGCGTGTGGATTATCAGGATCAGGTGAAACAGTAACCTCCATCAATTTAACATACTTCCAGACGGACTGTGCACTAATGCGTGCACGCAACTGTAGCTTAGTACCAATGGGCACTGCCTGATCGACAGGTAATTCGCTGGCTGTAGGTGGATCCTTAGTAGAGCTGACAGGTGTATTAGTACCGCTAATGCGTGCAATAGGCGGTGCTTCCTTATACAGTGCCACTTCGTATTCCAAGCGTCCAGGTGTCTCTTCAACAACGCCGGAAACACGTGCGCCATGTGGACTGGAATTGTGAAAATATCTGCGTTCAGAGCATGAGAGACTAACTGACTACTGCAGCACTACTTACAAGGAACCAGCAAAACCTGCAGCTTTATTCTCAATAATCGTTGGCTCGGGCGGTTTACACATAATGATCAGCTCCTGATCGGATTGCATAACAACGCCTGGAAATTGTGGAAACCAGACGCGTACATGTACAAAACCCTAAAAAAGATGTGTTATTATAAGAAATAAGTAATAGCCAATTATAACAATCTATAACATCTAGTTTACATTTCGCTTCAGCACACCACAACGTGAAAAATCCGTGATGCGCAGATTGTAGCTCAGTTCGGTTGCATCACTCGTATCTGGTTTGATGACACAATGACGATCGCTATCCGGATGTACGCTACGATCGTCGGCAAATAGTGGCGCGCCTTTGAAGCCAACTGGTCGCTTCAATTTTGCTGTTATCAGATCGTCAATGTTCGAGCCGGGCGTCGAGAAAGAGCATTGTATCTCACCAACTGGAGAAGAGTAGATGTGTATGAGCAGAGTAATAAATCTATAAAAAAAAAATTTATTGGTTTAAGAATACATACCATCATAGTCCTGCGCCGTGCACTCAAAAAGCACAATCTGTAAAGATATAATGTGTCGTAAGTATTATAGTATGTGGTACAAAGTTAGATACTAGCTATCGTTATGTACATTTATGCAGACTTTAAAAGTTTATAACAAATTGGAAGTCATTCTCGACGTTGTCCGTGATCGAATTATTTTATTACAAATCTAGTTAAAAAAGTTGAAATGAAAAATAAAAATAAACCCACACGATCGTTTACCCCTTTTGAAGTAAAATTTTCTAAAATCGGCAAAACACTGTTTACTGAAACTTGTTTATCTAATTCAATGATGTTGTAGCAATTCTTGTCAGCTAAGATTGGATGTTGTCTACAGAAGATCGAGAACTGGATTTGTAATCCTTGGTAGTGGAGAAACATTTTCGAGATATACGCCGGACATAAGACCCGATTACAGTTACAACCGAATAATTTAGAGTTGTTGCTTTTGTTGTAGCCTAAAGGTGGGACTTTTCTCTACCAATTTATAGTGATTTTTAATCTATCGAAATGATTTTGATTCCAGAATGTGCTTACTGTGGCAAGCAAAAGTTGAGTTTGGCTGATGTGATTGAAGATTCGTGAAATGATGTGAAAATGTGAAATGATGGACCGATACCGATTAAGTTGATGGTATACTTACTATAATACATAATATACTTTATATTTTGTACTACCGCTAGAAGCCCTTTGGTTGTTGGAATAAAGCTATGGAACTTTTCAGTTCCCAAAATTCTGACTGCAGATTAAAACCGGGGTTGTGGAAAAATCCTTCGCCATTCAATCTCGTCTTTAGATCAGTAGCAATTGGATGTGTAAATACAAATTTATTCTTCTTCACACAAAATCCTAGTATTTTTAATAGTTAAAAAAATGGATGTAAAACTTTGTAATTCATGCGAAACAGATAACCATAGCAATTAACGCTGATATTACAGTGTTTTTAATAATTTCTCGCCTAAGCTGACCAACCTACATATGTATGTTGGCATCTGCTGCGGAAGGTTGTAGTCATGTCTTTGAACTTTCAGTGCCCTCACTCCTACACTAATGCAAATTACATTTTGAAGGATAATATCTGCATACTTTAAGCTTTAATTTGAAATTTAAAAACTAAAAAAAGATACTCGAAGTTTCTAAAATCAGATTCGAAATGTTCACTTGCGGTTTTTGAACGAAAAAAAATCTCTAACTCATGTTTGTCAATTCTTTACACAGCGGAGATGTGTCACATAAAAAATTGGTATTAACAACTATGCCTTCTAGGAGTAGGTACAACAGTTCCAAAAATTAACGATCACATTTATTTTTGGTTGTCCGCTTCATTTGAAATGAGCCTCTTGCATTCGATATTAAGAATATTGAACCCAAAACCTTTGGCAGCATTTTAATCCGATTTTTATTATGCCTACCTACTTTTATTTAAATAAATGACTAATGACTTTATTTGTTATTAAGCAATAAACTAATTGCAATTTTTTAACTTAGTGCGAAAGACATATGTAGAGTGAAACGTTAAACATGTGTACTTAAACTGCCGGCATTGAATATTTGCGCTTCTATTGCTAAGAAATTATACAAAAAAAAAAAAAAATGTAATGTAATGTGTTCGTTGTCTTCATCAAACACTGATAATAACGGTGTTTGATCGCATTCACAGCATAATTTCCAACGGCCACGGAACAATTGGACACACAGATACTACAAATAGTAGATACAATATGTATGTATCTACAAGATACATAATGGCAAGCAGATACAATTGAGCATGTATGTTTGCATGCATCTGTGTGAAATGAGAATGACATTGATGTGAATGCTGTCTATAAAGCGCATAAGCTAAATAAAGCATTAAACAAGCGGAAGGTAGTAGTCGTCGTCGTCGTCGTCATCCAGATACTATCTGTGGCTAGCGCCAACTGTAACCAGATTCCAAAGCATTCACAGTTCGATAGAGCTTTGAGCAATTGAAGTCGCCAATTCTACAATAACAATAACAACAACAACAACAGCAACTAACAACAATAAATGACATTAAACATGAACTTGTTCTACAGCAACAGCAGACTTTATCTTAGCTTTTCATCATATGTCTGCAACAATTTAAGATAACGTCATCGATGTCTGCCGATTGATTGTTATTTATGTAGATACACACTAGAAGTTTGTACTGTTAAATCGTTTTATATCCAGTACTAGCTAAATATAAAACGGCTTAAGGTCACTACTAGTTGACAGTTAACAGAGTTGGCTGAGGGCTTCGAATTAACTGCTTTGACCACCGCAATGCTGCGCATCCCAAAAAACGCTTCCGGTCTAATTCTTTTGCTGTTCAGCGATCCGTTCCGATCTATTTTATCTAGTTCTAAGCATCGGTATCCAATAGACCCAGCCTGCAACACAAACAGCAACTGCAACAGCACCAGTCGAGCGGTACATATGCATTGCTCCCATTTTCTTTGCACATTCATTGCTTTTGCTTGGATACTACTACTTCTTCACCGCTGCACAATTCTATTGGTTTTAAGTTGGTTTAATGTGTGGCTGTAAAATTAACTGAACTGTTGCAAGTGACCACCACCACAAAATCAACCAAACGATGAGCTCCAGTAGCAGCAGGGCCCGTTATGCAACACGCTTACCAGATTGCCAATTGTTGCATATCGCTATAAACATTTTTTTTTTTTTTTTTTTTTTAGTTTTCCTTAAATATTATTTTGCGCTACTTTCACAAAAAATATTTCTGCAATACTAAGAATGTTTCATTTGGGCAGTAGCATTTAAGTTTTCAATTATTGCATACAGTTCCTAAGGTTATATGTATCGACCCCCTTAGGGTATTTGCAATTACAATGTTATGTTGCTGCGTGCTACATAAAAATTAAAGAAATACAATTTTAACATGAAAAGTTTAATACTGAAGAAGCATGCGCGTAGTCAGAGCTAAACTTAGAGGAATGATTAGGAAACGGTTAGAAATAGTGTCTATAATTTAAGACGGTATAACAATATATTAAATGCACACATAAAAAATTAAATACAACAGAAAACAAGTTTGTTCCGTTAACTTAATAAAAAGTTAGCAGAACATTATGCACAAAGTTAGCAGCACATTATAAAAAGATGACAGAAACACAAATCTAACAAGCAAGAAACCCAACAATCGATTTCGAAAACTCCTTTAAACCATCGATTTGTATGGGTACTATATTCTATAGTGGTTTGGTATGTGCAGTATATTATGCAGCAGCCACCCTGAGGTGGGCTTTCGTCACTTGCGTGGACTATCGTCCACAGTGTAATTAGAATACGGGAACTAATCCCTCACATATTTTATTAAACATGTGTTGGAATTAATTTTAAAGGATTCATAACAGATGGCGTAACTAGCCCTAAATCGTATCGGGTAAACCTGTGACTATATTCATGTGAAAGCCTACTTCATAAGCTTCAATTTCCACTGAAGTGTAAACAACATATTTTTTTTTTTGCTCTGTGAACATGTTGACTATTGTTCCAACAAAACGCAATTTGCGGGAATGTTTGCTTTCGTGCTTTCATTTGAAGAAAAAAGCAGCTGAAGCCCATCGTACGCTTTGTGAGGCTTACGGGGAGTATGCTCCATCGATTTCAACTTGTGAGTACTGGTTTCGTCGGTTTAAAAGTGGTGATTTTGATACGGAGGACAAAGAACGTCCGGGCCAATTAAAAAAAGTTTGAAGATGAAGAATTGGAAGTATTACTCGACGAAGATCCTTGTCAAACCCTTCAAGAATTGTCAGAATCATTGGGAGTTGACTTGTCAACAGTTGACAAGCGCCTCAAAGCCATGGGAACGATTCAAAAGCAAGGAAATTCGGTGCCGCACGAATTGAAGCCAAGAGACGTCGAAAGGAGCTTTTTCACTTGCTTCAACGCCATAGTCGGAAGAGTTTTTTTGCATCGTATTGTTACTGGACATCGAAGGCCAAGCCGAATATTCATGGTGCCAAGCTCATGCTCTGTATTAGGTGGGATCAGAAGGGCGTTGTGTACTATGAGCTGCTGCAATCTAACCAAACAATCACTGGTGAACGTTACCAACAACAATTGATGCAATTGAGCCGAGCATTGAAGCAAAACCGCCAGAATATGCCTAAGCCACGACAAGGTAGTTTTTCAACATGAAAACGCGGCCACATGTTGCAAGATCCATCAAGGAAACGTTGGAGGCGTTGAATTGGAATGTGCTACCACTCCACCCGCCTTATAGCCCAGATATAGCCCCTTCTGACTAACACTTGTTCAGATCGATGACCCACGCCCTGGCTGAGCAGCGCTTTACTTCTTACGAGAATACCAAAAAATGGGTCGATTCATGGATTGCCTCAAAAGACGAGCCCTTTATAATTAATCCCAACATTAAAATAAAGTAGGAAAAAAAATTCTTAATATTAAGAGGACCTGTATAAAGTTTATACTGTATGCTACAATGATCGGATCTGGATCAATATTTGATATTTTATTTAGATTGAGAGTATTGTATTGTACCAAGTTTTTAGTCCTATCTACATTATATATCCAATGGGATTTTATTAACATCAATAAAATGTCTGTTTTAAATTTTTTCCATATAAAAACTAGAAAGTGGGCGGTGGATTTGTATGCTTAATGATGGGTGTGGCAGAACGAAATGAATACTTATGTGCTTAGAACGAAAATAAGCTGAGTTTTAGCAGGCTATAACAAAAAAAAAAAAAAAAATGTAGACAAAGATATACACAAAAACACACATACGGAGTTTATGCGACAGAGTTTATTGATATTATCAACTCACAAATTTTTGAAAAATCACGCTTATACAGCGAACAATGTAGTTGTGAAATACACGAAATTTTCTTTTTATTTTCGTTGATAATACTTAAATTCCATGACGGACGGAAAGACGGACATTGCTTGATCGACTCTTCTCGTCGTGCTGATCAAAAAGTCATATATTATATACTTTATGGGATCTACGATGTTACGTCAATTAAATAAAAAAAATTCAATTTCAATAAAAGTTTTTCAATTTTTTTAATAAAAATTTGTTTCCATACAAAATACTAAAAGTAGGTTTTGAGTTTGTTTTGGAGCTATCCCTTAAAGTGAGGGAAATATAACCATTGAAAATTATGTGAACCGTCCGTCCATAACTAGCCGCCATATTAAATTTAAAGTTGATTATGGTGGTGGTGGATTTGCAAGGTGCAAGAACTCCAAAAAGTAGGCGTGACATGTCAATATAGACACTATATTTAATTGCTTTTAAACAACATAAACATTGATCTCCAAAAACGAGCAGCAACTACCAAATGGACGGATCGGTCTAGAGATCGACTCTTCTCGACGAGTTGTATATATACTATATGTGGTCTACGATGCTTTATTTAAGATAAGCTGATAACCGAAAAGTGGTAGAAGCTTTTTCGAGTACAATTCGGATACTTCGATTTTGCTAGAACGGTAAACTGATATTGTTTTTTATAAATTTACTATTTCGGTAATGGTTACGATTATGGTATATAATATACAGCCGGTTATTTTGCTAAACGGTTATGATCACCTCTTTGATCGCTGATTTATTTATTATAATATTATAATATGCTAATTAAATAAACTAATAATACAAATCTTAAACTAATGGAAGGCAGTAGTACAATGATCCCCAACTGTGTTCCGCCCATGCAACCAAGTATGTAGCACTCTATATTAGCACATTTTTATGCTTGCATAATGATCATTGCCACTTACAGATCTCCCCAGATCGTTGCGGCTAGTGTACTTGGCAGGCTTGGCACTTGTCCATTGTCTGCTATTTGATTTGAGTCGAACGTATATACTATTATACTACTTGATGCGGCTTTCGTGCGCTCTTTTGTAATCCACACATAGAACAACTTATGTAATTATTGTTATTATTGTTTTAATGAGTGCTTACATCAATCTTAAAACTGCGTACATTAAATGTTAGATACGCTAGTAGTCTACGTACATACATACATATGTAATTGCTAAAAGTTGCAAGATTCTTTTCAGAATTTAGTTTAGTTAGTTCCGGCAGTGATTTTGAACGTCAAGTCAATGTGTTCCAACGAGTTTAATGTGCACAGCATGCTAATTGAATTATTGCAGTATTTTATTAACATAATATCAAAAATCTAGCCAATAAAATTGCAGCTTATATAATGCTTATTATAACAGAAGTTTGTAAAAGAATGTTGCTTTAGTATGGTTTTATAGAATTTCGTTAACTTGGAGTAAACGAACCTGAAATCTTCAAAGCTCTTCAAAGCTTTTCATGAAATCAAAACAATAGTTAGTTTTAGAAAATTGTGTAGTTTGGGTCCCAAACTGTTTCTTATTATCTGTCATAAAGTTGGAAATTGTAACTTAATGATGGTATAGAGTTATTAATGAACTAAAGTGAATATTACTAGAAGGATCTAAAATTGATTTCTAGAATGAGGCAAAGTAGTTTTGAAGAAAAAACATTTTTCTACTCGTAATTTCTTTAGAACAATTTTATCCATAGGTCATATCCATTTATGGACAACAAACGAAGTCAAAATGGTTATTAGAATCGTATTACTTTACTTTTGGTGACGTCAATAAAGTTTGGTCTACAAAAATACAACCAATTTAACTAGTTTTGCTCAACACACTGTGCAATATTTAAAATAGACCGTTTTTGAATTCAACATACCTTTAATTATTTTAAATGGTAAACAAATCTACGCGTTTTCAATGTTCGGTTAAAATTTTACTATCTATTATTCTGCCAATTTATACACAATTCTCTTTATGTTTGTTGTGCACTAACTAACAGGTGGATTTGACATTGAAAAACTCATCTTTAACAATTTTAACAGCTTTAATGTGGTTAAGGAAGTTTTTATAAGTTTTTTTGAGTTGGCCACGGCAATTCAGAACTCTATTTTCTTCGAATTGCTTCTAAGTATTTTCATTTTAGATATAGGTTACCATGAACTCCAGCTCGGATTTTCTATTTACATGATTTTAAATATTTGTGATGTAAATAACCAACGATAACCTAGCCACGGTCATACAGAATGAGCTGTGAAATTAGAAAAAAAAAATTGAGCGTAGCTTTTTACGTAATTTGTATTTTTTCATTTGAACATTTGAAATTGTACATGGTCTATATATAAATGGTCCATCATTATGAACGTCTCAAATTTTAAAAAAGGTCTCTTTATAATACATACGTGTACTATGTACATTCTCAGTTTGTATCAGTTTGTATCAATATAATCAAGCAGCAATGTATACTGCTGTCCTCTCATTCCATACCTCACCATACCATCGATCATGTTACACAATAATCTAACATGTCAATCGTCACATGCTGCTCCCTTCGCGCCGTCTATTCCATTATATGCAAGTGTTTGTTATTGTTGTTCGTTGCTACATCTATGTATATATGTGCCCTCTATTTTCCTTTCTCTCCTAATTATCGTTTTAATATGCTTTTATTTAGCTTCACTTCGTATATTTATGTGTTTCAAATGCTGTGAATTATAAACTGTCACATAAAGCTTAATAGCACATATAATACACAGATAGTTTTAACGTACTCTTTCACTAATTTATTATTGATCTGAAGATTGATAACGATTTTCTATGGTTACTGTTCGTTCTAGCAGCTTCGAGAAAATGCAAAAAATGAATTTTAATATTTCAATAATGCTCAAGATTGCGATCACAATAAATTGTTCGGAATTGGTTTTGTTAAAATGATTCGTTTTGCCACTCTTAGAAGAATTTTGCGTTTTGATGTCACTTCATGTTGAAAATATGGTTTTCATAGTACCAACTTCCAATGAAATCAAATCACAAAATCCTTCTGAAAGTGACAAAGCCTACCATTATAACAAAAACGATTCCGATCGATTTATGCGGATCGAAATCTAGAACAGACGGGAATATCCCAGTTTCTGCTAAAAACGAAGTGTATCGTTCAAATGTATTTAAGCAAAGCTTATGCTGTATAGTATTTTATAGCGTAATAAATGCAAACGTTCTAATTTCAAATTAACCAGTTGTAAACGCATCAGCTTTCAGTGCTGTTTATGTTGTGTGTATGCTTGTTAAATGTCATTTTTCTTTATACTTCAAACTAATTTATACAATTGCATAATTTATACTCTTGTAGTAATTTTCTTAACCATTCTTATGCGCTTTAATCATTTAGTCAGTCAAGCACTGGACGCACTGGTCTGGTCTGACAAGAATAAAAAGTGCTATACACAATATACAAATATGTAAGTAGCGAAAAACTAACAAACCGACTTTCCAAGAAAACTCAAAATCAATTTAAACACACATTAAATGTGCTTTTCACCTTAGCTGAAATGCAAATAGAGCGATAAGCACAGTTATTTGCAAATTGTATCTGATACATGCTGATGATGTATCCGTAAGATTCAAAGAAAATAACGCTCAGCTCGGGTCGTATATAGATGCGACACGCAAATGCTAGACGACTCCAACTGACACGAACCGAACTGACATTGTCTTGTGTGTTATATTTTGCTAGCAACGCACAGACGGACTCATTTGTGTGGCAGAAGAACAATTCGATATTTACATGCAGCAATAGTATTATAAGATTTATCTAACGCTTGTTTGCTAAGTTGGCATGCTTTAGTCTGTTAAATGTTTATTTTTTTTTTTTAGAGGTGTAGAACTTTGAATTGAATATAGTGAGACTACCTAATTGCAAACTGAAAATTGGCTTTATTTGAAAGATAGTATTTAAATATGAATTCGCACATGTGGCTTGCATAAGGCGTCTTCAATTTTCTGAAAACTTTTTCAAGCAATGGGGGTCGTATCTGTCTTCCAAGTTGTCCAAAGTTGTTGGTTTGTTTGCATAAGCCAATGGCTTCACGTAACTTAAGAGAAAATACTACAAAGGTGTTATTTCGCATGATCTCAGTGGCCAATTGACTGGTCCACTTTGAGAACTAACGAGTTTCCGTTTCCTTCAGTAAGTCGCGTCGTTCTGGAAATAATTCAATAAGGACCAATCAAGTAAGGACCAATGATTCCACCGGCCCATAAAGCACATCATTCATTTTTTTTGTGGATATAACGGTACCTCGAGAAGCTCTCGTGGATTTTCTTCACTCCAAACGGCGAAATTTTGCTTATTTTAATGCCTATTAAGAACACTGAACTGAATTACAATAAAACAATGGGTGATTTTCAGTTGATTTTCAGCCCATTGACTGCACGTACGACGCAAACGATGGTTATGCGGCTCTAATTCTTGCACCAACTGGATCTGGTAAGGTCGTAGGCCGAGATCTTTACGTAAAATTTTCCATAAAGTGAATGCACACAACTCCAAATGATGTGCGCGTAGGCGGATCAAGTCATTTTGGGTCTTTCTCAATACTACGGTCTACAACAGAAATTGTTTCTTCGGTGCGCACTGCACGAGATTTTTACTTGTGCGTATTATCATTTAGAATATACGTGGTACGAAAACGAGCCATGGTCCATTAGTTGCTCGGATGGACGTTAATGTCGACTGTAAAATGGTCACGATAACCTTCCCGAACTGAACCACGATTTTCGAATTTAACATTGTTCCGTGAATGCACATAATAATATAGCAAATCACACTGTACACAAATGACAATAACGTTGCCAGCTCTAACCTATTTATAACAGTTTAAATCCCTGTCGGAAAATGTAACGTCTAAAAAAAAACACCCTGCACATTGCAGTGACACTGTAGAACATCATACAGTTGCTGACGTTCACCGTCAGGCGTAAATACATAAATTTGACTCATTTACTTTAGCTACTAACACCAACACCACCGCAATAACAACAGCAGCAACAATCGCTAGCGCTTTCAAGCCGCTGGCTGCAATATAGGTCAGTGGGTTCATTTCACGGTTAAGTTGCAACTTATTGCGTACTAAGAGCTGCTAAAGCAACGAGTAGTTTCAAAGCCAGTCAAAGATGTTGACGAACAGCGTACGACAATATGTCTGTATGTAGCTATGTAGTACTATAGGAAAATATATATAATCATAAAGGTTGAGGCGCTTCAGCTCTTGGCAACGAAAATTGCAAGGTAAGCTAGTTCAAAATTGTCTGTGGCTGGCGTGACCAAGTGGAACGTGCGCCTTACACTTTCTTTTGGTACAATTTTGCACATGAAGTAAATATATATACGAGCGAGTATAATATACAATATAAGTATGTATTGAGAATAATGATTTGTTTTGGCGGCAAATCAAGCCAACTAAAGATCTAATTTTGTACAATTTGTGGCGAATGATACAAAAAGCGAAGAACTCATTATAGTCTAGCGCTAACTGTAATAAAATTTCTGGAATTTGAACAAGTGCAAAGGAAGGAATACAATTGAATTCGATGAAACGGCAGCTTTAATACACTTTACTATCAAATAGTATGGATGTTTTTAAAGCAAAAATAAGGAACATTCAATTCTGATATGGAGAGCATAGTTTTCTTTATAACAGTGGTAAAGTAATTTATCTGCAGAGAATTGACAGATCTACTGTTAGTTGCAAATCCGAATTCAATAAGAGAATATGGAAAATCTTAAGTTCCAACTATACTTCTTATACGATAAACTAGAAGTAATAAACATACGTCTCCTTAACGTATGAAGAAACTGTTGCGGAACTGGTTTTCCTTAACTATAGAAGAAACTGTTTCAAATAGAAATGTAACCCCAATTCAACCTTTTTATGGGTTACAAAACATCACAAGTGATCAAATCTAAAGGCAGGAAGAGACGTTGCAAGATATCTGGCAAGAAGTCCGATAATTTTCTATAACTTTACTAACACTTTTAGTATAAATTTGTAGATATTTCAAATTATTTTCAATCTACTCGTAATACGATTATGATATATGTGTGACCGTCTGAACAGGGCTTTAGATTGTCTAGAGACTCTAAACATCCTAGGAAGATTTAATAAGTTAACACTATACTGAATGCAGGATCATATGGCCATGCAGGAAAACGTGAAGGCAGATAAGTTAGCAAGAAAAGGCTCAAGGCCATCATCTGCAATGGTCCAGAGCTATTCTCCGGACTAGGACTAAACTCAAATAAATGCGTCGCTTTCTTTAGAGTGGCAGAACTGAATGAAGTGTTATTGGTGGACCACTACGGTATGCGCACAATAGCTCCGCAAAAGCCTAGTTCCCAGTAACCAATAATAATAATAATGAATACCATATATCTCTAATTTTAAATCTGACGGAATTAAATGCGTTACAAACTCTTCGACAAATTGATACTACGTATTTACGTTTATGTACTATCTGTTAAGATATTGCAAATTTAATTAAATGACAGTGTAGTATTAATATTTTTAATTATGTTGTTATAATATCAAGCATTTGACTTTTTCGCTTACGTCTAATATGATCTCAAAATTCTCCTAGCCAACTTGTAGAGTAAACCATCTTGAGGAATTGATAAACTTCAGAACCCATTCTCAGGTTGAGTTCTGATAACTCTTACTAGATCGTGCAGAAAGTAGTTCTCAAGACAGGCAAGTCGGCATTTGCTTAACGCCAGTCAGTTTACACATGAGGTGCTGAATTGATTCCTTCTCCTCTTCGTTACGACAGTTTCGACATGTGTCGTTCGAGCTAAACCCAAGTCTAACAACATGACTGCAAATCAGACAGATGCCAGTTACGATACCGTTTAGTATACAGATTTATGTTCTATTAAGACCAACAAGGAGCGATGTGCATTTAGGGTTATATGCAGCTCACGTTAGTTTAGATATAGCATAGATGTCCAACACGTCCTGGTGTGTAGCTTGTAGTTGGCCAGTGGCATCACAATAATGATTTTCCCTGGCAGAGCCGGGCACACAGTTGAAATAGATTATGAAGTGCTTAGCAGTCTCATTCGGAATTTAGAAATAAAAATACTTTTTAATGTTAATAATTACAATTTTATACAATCGAAAGAATGGTTTAAAGTTAACACGGAAATGTACCATGGTTTTGAAGCTTAAACACTTCAGTAATTATTAGCTATTACATTTTTGCATTACATACCCCACTGTTCTAGATTTCGTTCCGATTTCATTAAAATGGTCCATTTTCTCACTTTCAGTAGAATTTTTCAATTTGATTTCATTGCACGTTGAGAATATGATTTTCATAGTACCAATTTTCAACCAAATCAATTCGAAATATACTTCTAGAACTGACGAAACGGACCATTATAATGAAATCGATTTCACTCAAGTTAGTCGGATCGAAATTTAGAACAGGCGGTACTACTATATACTAAAATAGATGCGTTAAAAAAACATTTAACTTACAAATAAAACATAAATATGCAAAATAATTTTTAATGTTTCCTTCCAGTATAGTATGCTGTACATTTTAGATAAATTTCTTAATTTTTTTCTTCACCACACTGGTTTATTTTACACTTCATAAAATAAAACAAAAAACGATAGTTTCAATAATACATTTGCCAACTACATAAAATGCACTCCGTTCACAAATCCTTTTAAAGTATATGTAATAATTTCTAATTAGTTAAAAAAGTTTAACTATAACAGCGCAAATGCAACCGAACGGCACAAGAAACGCGAACTAAATGAAACTAAGAATGAGCTACATATATAAACATCAAGAGCGAACCGAATAAGTATTTGCAGCTGCAACAAACTGTTGCACTTGATGCTAGTATTGTTGCAACAACACTTGATGCACACACATCAGCTGATTGAAGAGCAAAACCGGTGGCAACGAAGCGAAGCGAGTCGAATGAACGAACGAAAACCAATTTATGGTCACAAAGATTTACAGTGCTTAGTATGGCGTGTAACTAATTAATGACGTTTAAATAATAAATAAATGTGCTAACTGCTTAATAGCGATTACACATATAAACTAATATTAAACATAAACTAAATATAAAAACATATTTAACATATCTTTTTGTAGTAATTGTAGACTCCCTTCTTAGAAGCAAAAATCTAAATCGGAGTCATCGAAATCGGGCAGTTTTACATCATTATCAGCAAATGCATCGGCTACATCAACAATATCCTCTGTGATCAGCTTATTCATTTCAGCCATATCATTGTCAATATCATCAATATCAGTGTAAATGGATTTGATAAAATTTTGTTTGTTGTTTTCAACCTCATCAGCATCGCGTTTCACTTGCAAGCATGCCCCAATCAACTGCTTCATCATATTATCGCTGAATTTCTGATTCTCCGACCAGATTTCGGGTAGACCTAAGATGTAAATATTATAATTAAAATATGTATTCATAATATTAAATCTATATATAAATATACGGATGGGAAAACAGCTCAGTACAATTTTTCTGCAATATTAATTTTTATTATTGGGTACTTTTAAGACAATAGGTCGAATTTCGACCACTGGGAGAACTCTAATAATATACAATTTAAGTTAAAATATTTAGAAATCGAATAGGTTCTTTTGTACTTTGTTAAATGTTGGCGTTTCGAGCACACATGATTGTTCCTAGGTCCCGCTCTCTCTCATCTATAACAAAATCATGCACAATTAAATTTCTCAGTTCTCGAATTATATGTAGAAATCTTATAAAATCAATAAAAACCTTAGACAGTGGACGAAAGTGGGGTCTCTTGCCAAAGATGATCCTGTGGATCTATACTTCAATGGTGAGATCAATAGTAACTTACGCCACCCTTGTATGGTGGCCTAAACTGCTGCAGACATGTGCAATAAGGCAATGCGACAAACTGCAACGGCTTACCTGCCTGAGCGTGTCGGGCACCATGCGAACATGTCCCACTTCTGCAATGGAAGCGATCATCGGTCTACCTCCGCTGCACATTTTTATTCAATCATCAGCAGCAATAGAGGCTCTGAGACCTCAGGCTGTAGACAGTCGAACGCTAGGTGAACTGGGTCACTCTAGTATCCGTAAACAGAAAAGTCGACATTTGTTGGGTACCTGGCCATAAAGGAATCGAGGGCAACGAAATTGGTGATGAACTAGTCAGGACTGGTTCAGCAACTTGCTTCATAGGACCGGAGCCTTTTTGCGGACTTAGCTGGGCTAAGTCAAAATCTTTCATAGTAGATCGGTTTAAACGCACTGCCTCCCGGTACTGGATATAATATACGGCAGGCCAAGCTACTAACCCGTCCTATATACTCTAAAATCAACGCACATCTCAATAGATCTGACCTGAGGTTGCTTTTGGGCTACCTCACCGGCCATCATCCACTGAGATATCACTTAAATAAACTAGGTGTCTCCTCAGAAACAGAGTGCAGACTTTGTCTTGAGGATGACGAAACTAGTTTACATTTGCTATGCGATTGCCTGGCCTTGGCCAGGCTCAGAATTGTACTGATGAACAGACCTTTTATTACATCTGATGAGATCAGAAACACCTCGTCTAAGGACATTCTCCGTTTCATTAAAGAGACGGAGAAGATTCTAGATAAATTAACTTAACCATATCCGGGCTAGGGTACAAAAGACAAAAGTTTATGTCGCAGTGCCCGTTTACGTTAGAATGGCCCTCAAACGTTCTAGCTCTGACACTGAGTCTTAGGTAGCGTTACTGGCAGATCGAGCCTGATTCGCAGTGACCAGTTGCTTGTCATACGGCTCCGGCCCAGATACTACGTCACGCATTGGTTATGGTTAGACAATGGACAAACAAATACGAACAGGCTGTATTCATGAGATAAGCATTCTTTTCTGGATTTCTTTGTTCGCCCGTAAAATGCCACCTTGTATGAAATCCAAACATAATTCGTTTAACTATTTAACGATATTTGGTGAAATCTGGTGAGAAGACCTCATTTTGTGGTGCTCAATAAAGACAACAATGATACAATGTGTGGTTAAATGCAGACTAATTAGTACAGAGGTCTCAGTTATTGAGAAACAGTCACATCTCATTGGTGAACGAAGACAAGACACGAAGTACTTGGGGTCAAGTCTTCAGCCATCGTCACGTATTGGATGGTCCGTCAGTATGGAGTACAACTTGTATGTTGTAGAAAACTTTGTTTACCTGGAACCAGAGATAGTCAGCCTACAAATCAGATGAAGAGACACACTTGCTAGTCAGTGCTATAAAGCGCTGATAATACCGGTCCTGCAGTATGGAGCAGAGACGTTGACGCTGACAACATCGGATACAGCGTCTTTGGGAGTGTTCTATACACAAATTCTTCTATTAATTTTGACTATTAGAGTTACAGACGAGTTAAGGATCCGTATAAACTACGGTTTGTATGAGCAGTATAATGATATTGACATAGTCCTGCTTATGTAATACCATCGAAGCTTAACACGGAATGTCTACGAAGGAAATCTAAACTTTATTAATGAACAACGTCCTAGAGTACGTTGGAATGACCAGGTCTTTGATGACCTCAGTATACTTGATATTGGTACCGACTGATGTTGATGTTAATGATGCCCGTCCTGGGCGCAGTGCAGGGCATCATGGGCATGAAACGTGTGGCAGCGAAGTTTGTTGCGAAATTTGCTAAATTTTGACCAAAAGCATTGGTGACGAAACATGGGAATATGGTTATGATGTCGAAACCAAATCCCAAGAAGACCACAAAGAGCACACCAATTTCGGTGAAATCAGAAGGTTTTGTTCACTGGTTTCATCGATTACAATAGCGTGCTGCATTGTGATTTAATGCAAGAAGGTCGTACGGTTAATAATGAATATTACCTTGAGGTTATGTGTCGCCCCAAAACGCCCGGATTTGTGGAAAAGAAATCCATGGCATCAAGCTAATGCACCTGGCTCACACAAGGTTGCTAGTTTTTTTGGCTAAAACAAAACTGAAATCATGCCGCAGCCGCCGTATTCATCGGACTTTTTCTCTTGCGATTTTTTCTGTTACCAAAACTGAAAATATCAATGAAAGGACGGCATTTTGACACGAAAGAGGACATAAAGACCGCTTCGCTGGAAGAGCTCAAGGCTATACCAAAAAGCGCAGATCAAAAGGGCTTCGAGGATTGGAAAATGCGCTGGCATCGGTGTATTATATCTGAGAGCGGTTACTTTGAAGTGGATAAAATTGAAATTATTGTGCACATCTCGGTATGGTTGAATTCATTTAAATAACTCAATTCCTGTGAGTCTATAAACTGTCGACATTAAAACTTGGTTCTGGCCTGCAACAATATCTGGCATTCATAACTCTACGTTTTTAAGCTGTTTGAGTGAGAGTGATGATAGCACCGAATACTCAAAGGAATATGATGAGAAAGTGGGTCCTACCAAAGTGCGCCAAGATGGCAACAAAATTTTACCATTTGTTCATATTTGAGCCAAACGATGCAATATATCTACATTATCTGTATGTACTTACGCTTTTCACATTTCTTAGCACAATGTATTGCACTAAAATCAAACAATTCCGGATCAACTCGCTGTTGCTCTTGCTGCTGGACAAACGTTTTGGCTGCACTAGGAGTTGCACTTTGCACTGGCTTCAGCTTGTGTTCGATCAACTGCTGTGCCTCACGAAAGTTAAACTTGCTTTGCTCCTTGCGCAGCACATCCTTATGCAAAGATTTCGATGCACTCAGGAATATATCCGGCTTAAGTGGACCGACACCGGCGCCGCCACGGAATGGTGTGCCCGCATAATGTTTGTTGTGCATAAGATTATTTAAATCGCCGAGCACATTCTTTTTGACGGATTGCTTAAGCGCGCTATTGGTGGACAGCAGCTTAAGTCCTTTCTTTGCAGATTGCTGCGGCACTAAACGGTAAATGTGGAGAAAAATTACAACAAAAAATGTGTTTTTTTTTTATTTGTACAATGCATGTAAAAGCGCGCGCACTACTTACTGCTGACGTCATTTTCTCTATCCAACCAAATGCTTGCCATGATTGCGTTTTATGTGTTTGACTATTTGATGAAATAATTTGTTAGCCAATATATGGAAAATATTTTATAGAATATAAATTTGTTGTTCAAAATGAAGGCGACAGACGCGGCTCGGCTCAGTTTAGTGTTGAAAATTACTAGTTGTATATGTCAGCACAGTGTTGTAAAACAGTGCTTTAAATTAGGCGGCGGTTATAGTACTGCGCAACGGAAAGACATATTTAAATTATATATTTAGAATGCGACAATGGCAAGTTTTTTTGGCATAGAATTTATTGAGCAAATTTGATATATTGCACTGAATTTAACATGAAAGCGTAGTTTTAAACAAAATTTTAATTTATTGCAGAAAATTGCTTTAAATAGGATAATTCAAATTGCACAAATCGTAAAAATACTAAATTTTTTTTTTTAGTGGCCGAACTTTTAAAACTTTTTCAAACGATTTTAAAGTTGTTGCAAGAGTACTATGTTATTGAAAAGTATAACTTAAATCTTGCAAATGTGTGTGTTTATAAACAAAAAAGATAGAGGTGTCGTGGCGCATCCGGATGGAACGAAGTTTCCTTTGCTACATTTTATGTATTAAATAAATGAAATAACTTAACAACGTTTGGGAGTAATTAAATAAATAAATGAATTATAAAAAAACATAGATGAAGGTATGGTAATGAAATTTTAATTAATCCTTTTTGTTAAAATTATGAAAATAAACAATTACACATAAATCTGCCCCTGCCCCTTCATTCCGTCATGCCCCTGTACAATACACCAGCTGTCCTTTTGTCTCTTTCCGCATGACCCATTATTCCCATGCCTCTCCTTCCCTTCCGCCATTGCCCTCATGAATGGGGTTTCAATGTAGTTTATAGTTGTAGATATAAAAAGTTATGAAAATAAATATTTTACCTCAATCTGCCCGTGCCCACCTTCTCCACCAATTGACCACCAAACGTCCCCACCAAACATGCACCTAAACATCCTCCTAAATGTTCCCCTTAAATGTTGCAAACAACCATGCCACCAAATGTCCCCAACCATTCCCCTAAATAGCCACCAACCATCCCCTAAAATTCACCCTACCATTTTTTGCTTTTTCGTAAGAAGTAAAGTGCTACTCGGCCAGACCATAAGTCATCGACCAGAACAAGTGGAAGTCAGAAGGAGCAATGTCGGATGAATACGGCGGATGGGGGTGGACATCCCATTGAAGTACCTCCAAAGTTTCCTTAACGACTTTTGCAATATTTGGCCGATCTGGAGTAGCTCATAGTAGATCAATCCGAGTAGATCTCACCAGACGCACAGCATTAGATTCTTGCCTTGATGCATGGCCGGGCTTACCACACGATTTTTTGCGCTTTTGATTGTCATAGTAGATCCACTTTTCGTCTCCCGTCACGATTCGTTGCAAAAAAGGTTTCCGATTTTGCTTTTGGATGACGCTTTGACATGAATATAGTTACGAGATGGTCCTATGTCATTTAATATTTGTACACCCTTTTAAAATAAATTTTAATGATGCAGTGAAAAAATTTACTTAATAACTTACCTTCTTTTATCTTCGTCTCACTATGTCTTGGAAATATCGTGTACAATCATTCAGAGGCTTCACGATTCAATGATTTGATAAAATTCACTATTCCCAATTTCATATGATGAGTCGGTAACAATACTCTTTCTATTGATAGAATTAGCATATTAATGATATTTCTCGATTTTCATACTGGTTTCTGCGGTATCTTAAGTCGCAATGACACATATACTGCGTAGAGCTAGCACTATCTAAAATCAATTTCATGGAATCGTATGTTTCGTATATTCGTGCTTACGGCAATTGGCACAGAATTTTGGATATTATACATTGGCCTACCTAGGGAAGGAAACTGAATGACGTTTCCCACCAACAGTATTTTTGTTCAGTATAAAAATACTTTTCATCGCTTTATTTTCAGAAAATATTTGGCAAAAAAAAAAAGATCGTTCGAGTAATTCCACTTGTCTTTTGCGTTATCCATAAACACTCACTACATTTGACAAGATATTTGCTGACCTACTTGCCTTGCGACAATTTAAGTTGTCGTACCATTGTGTTCATAGACGCTTCAGAAATCTAAATATGTTCACAACATTTTCCGCAACAGAAGGTTGATACATCGATAATGAAAAGTCAGGTATGGAATTAACTGTTGGTGGGAAATAATCCTCCCCTGGGCGTTTGTCATTTTGGAACCGGAATATTGTCTGAGTGGTTCACAGGTCTATGATGACCTGAAGAAGCTCCGGATTGCCAGCGACTGGCGCCGGCGCGCATTAAACTACACCGAATGGTGCGCTTTCCTACGTGTGGCCTTGACCTATAGACGGCTGTAGAGCTACCTAAGTAAGTAAGTAAGTATGTAAGTAAGTTCACTGGTAGTTGAGCAGATGGACCATAAGTGGTTTCATCAATAGAGAAGAAACTGGCACTCAAACTTTAACTTTAAAATAGCTTTAAAAATATAAAACAATTCGACAAAGTGAAAGTTAACGTTTTATTGAATAAAGTGAAATCTCTTCTTTATTTAAATATGTAGAAAGATGAACACATAAATTCGACAGTTTTTTTTAGCTATCAATCACTTTGTTCTTTCTAATCTTAACTGACCTTACATAATAAAAGGATGACTGCAGTCTTCTTTACTTAAGACAAGAAAAACTGTCAAGGCCAATTCACTTAAATTTCTTTATTTATTTTTATTTCACATTAATACTCGTAAATGTCGAGTAATAACGAGATTACATACAGTCAACCTTGAGCAGGTGCACTTCTACTCGTTTAATGTCAATGTAACATCATGAGTTGTAATTTCTTATACTCTTTACACAAACTGTTTAATAGAGTATGTATTGCCGCTTAGTTGAAAGGCTCTTCATACAGCTACAAAATATTGCAAAAATATAGCATAACTAGCAGATATTCTTGGCATTGGTCGTGGGTGGAGTTTTCTAAAAGTTAAAATCTTTAAAGACGTAAAAAAGGGAAAAACAATCCATAAAAAACTCTGAATACAAATACTTTCGACAATGTTGCTGTTAATCCTAGCCATTTAGGAATTCATTGTTAAAAACCTACTAGGAAGGTTACGTTCTTCTTCATGTATATCAAGAGTACGATGATGCAATACCACATCGTACGTCTAAATATTGGCAATGCTCATATAGTTTTGAGTCTATACCTGCAGTCACATCATCATAAATATGATTATATAACTAGTTGCTGTACATGTCTGACATGTCTGGATATCATCTCCCCTTTTGCAGCTCATTTGCAGAATTCATATAGGATCCGCATAGTTTTCCTAGGGTGTTGCGACTGTCATTCTGTAAAATATGTTTCAAGTTTAATTAATATCTAGCAGAACAACTGTTTACAGGTGGTCTATATTAAACATATTTATGATGGTTATGATTTTGACTCTGTGACCACGAAGAGGAAACCCCTCTTCACATTCTTGCTGAATGTGAAGCTGTAGCTAGAAGCAGACTGCAGATGCTAGGTCATTACTTTATCTGGTCTCTCTGGAGCAACTGAAAAGTTTGGATCCTAGGAAAGTACTATGATTCATTCAACATATAGGCTTAGGGCAGGTCATCTAACTCAGTAGGGAAAACAATAGACCTTTTAGGTCGCAGTTTTTCTATGTCCCCATCATAAATAATAAATAAATAATAATATGATTTTGCCTGGGCATTCTAAACAGACCACGGTTGGTAATAGGGAGATTATATTAATGGGTCAATATTTTACACTATAGTTTAAAATAAATGCAAGTTACTTCTATCCCTCCACTTGTTGCGTAGAGGATGCAGGTTGATGTCAATTTAGTCTCCTATAGTGGAGTTGTAAGGATCTTATGTCGATACATGATCCAAATTCTTTCAAGTACCTTGGTTCAAGGTTGAGACCGTCGAGCGAAAATTTGGGCTCGGAACTACTTTGCATTTATATAATATATGATCCCACTAATCCTGGACCCATAACAAAGACCGAGTCCAGTGCAACTTACTCCATTTATCCCCCCTCCCTCTCGACGGGCCTGCCTAAGCTCATTGCGTTTTAATTGCAGAATACCGACTGCGCATGTAAGTAACATCGCAAAAATTGTCGGTTTGGCATTATAGAAAAGTTGCTACTTGTCTGATTTGAACTAACCAGGGTCAGTACTTTTTTACGTATTTGCGAATAATATTACGTATTTACGAAAAAAAAAGAGAACGTTTACTTTTGTGGAACAGAACCTAAATACTCTTTACAATCGCCTTTTGCTCGGCAAAGCTGTAATTTAATTCAATTATATACCCTGTAATTTGCAATTTGGGCAACGAATATAACAGGCATAAGGAGATGTTGCAGACCCCCTGGGGTCTTGATCAGCATCAAAATTCGAGTCGATATACATAGCTATATCCGCCTGTCCGTCCGTTTTAGATTCTTCGGCTTTTAGATATACTGCTCGTATATAGAGAAAGTACATATATCCTTAAAAGTCACGTTTTTTTAAGGTAAAAAATAATATGTATTGGTATGTATGTAACATACATCACTAGAAACGCCGTTTCAAATAGCATTGCCTGCTGATCCTGTCATTCTTGAAGAAGTGAAGCAGCTTGTGTCTAAGTTGAAGCCCAAGAAAGCCCCGGGTGAGGCATCTTACAAGCGGGTTACTTTCCAAAAGTCTGGAATTCTGCTAGTACTCTATCATGATCCTGAAGCCAGGAAAAAAGCCAACTGAGGTGAACTCCTACAGACCAATCAGCCTTCTCCCTTCACTGGGCAAAAAGATGGAGAGGTTGATGCTCAACAGATTGCTCAAAGTTGAGGCTGCTATCAAAATTGCAATTTGGATACCGGATGCAGCATGGCACACCAGAACAACTACTTAGAGTAGTTAATTTTGCGCTAGAGGCCTTGGAAAAGAAAGAGTATGCGGTCGCTGCTTTCCTGGATATTCAGCAAGCCTTCGACAGGGTGTGGTACCTGTGGCTTCGGTACAAAGCGAAGAGCCTCTTAACCCCACAGCTGTTCTAGCCCGTAAAGAGTTTCCTGGTAGGGTGCAATTTCTGCGTGACGGCCGATAAATACTTCTATAAATTCGATAAATAATAAATAAATAAATAATAATATAAACTTCGATAAATCTTCCGTCAAAACAATTGAAGCTGGTGTTCCCCAAGGCAGCGTCTTAGACCCAACCTTATAATCCAACGTCACTGCGCATATGTCACACAGCAATCACTGGAGTAGATGACGGAGATATGCTAATCGCGACATATTGGTACTCACAAAAAGCAGCTACTTTATCCAGCCACGATTCGGCAGTACTTGGACGCATTTAAGGAATGGGCTGAGAAGTGGAACGTGTGCATCAATGCCGACAAATGTGCAAATGTGACATTCACAAATCGGAAACGCGACTGTCCTGGTGTCTCACTTAACGGAATAGTGCTAAATCACAAGCCAGCATACAAATATCTTGGTGTAATCCTGGACAGTAGACTAACCTTCGGCAGACATGTAACGAGTCTAAGTTGTCTCTTGAAAATAGGGTCAGAATTTTCAAGTGTATATTAGCTGCTAGCCTCTTCTATGGCATCCAGGTGTATGGAATTATAGCCGAAACGCACTTGAACAAATTGCGGGTTCTCCAGGCAAAAACGCTGAGGAAGATCACTGAGGTTCCTTGGTACATAAGAACCAGGGATATAGAACGCGATCTCAAGGTACCTAAAATTGGAGATAGAATCCAGCAGGTTGCCAAAAAATACAATGAGAGACTGGAATCTCATCCAAACAGCCTAGCTAGGCAACTAGGTATCGCAGACTCAAGCGCCACCACCTCAAGACCTGGGTCTTGACTAAAGTATTTCCAAAGCAGAACCATAGTTTATAGTCATACCCTACATCATAATTTACCTCTCTCCTAAACTTAAATATGTAACTTCTATAGCTGTAAATAATCGTTTGTACAAAATTGTGATTAGTTTAAGTTGTCTAGAAGGTAGCAGGACACTAATCGCCTACTTAAAAATATTTCGTTAAGTAATAGTAATTATTCTCTTCATTTTTTTCGAGAATTTAAATATTGACCAGTAGCGTACCTATCCAAGAACCGTAACGAATACAGAATCTTATACCGAAAAACACGTTTCCGTAAATACCAAAACCGGAACCAAAACCGAAATACCTTACTATTTAATTCCCTGGGCTAAAATACCTCCTTCAATGAGCTACAGACTTACAGATGAACTTATAGTTTATTTTAGCATATAATAAAATAAATCTTAAATATTGTTTCACTTATTGGCACAGAAATTTATTGAGATTAAAATTTTTTAGCACAAATTTCAAAATTAAAGAAGAAGAGCACAGAGATAATTTTTGTTTGTTTAAATAATACATAATGAATTACATTATACAGTATAGTACATTAAACGCTGCATTAAACCGAGAAAACAGCGCAATATTACGATCATTAACTATAATATATTGTAAAATATATGTATATATAGGTACTTTATAATTTAATTATTGTTGCAATTAGATCTGAACTATTTAAAGTGTTATTATTTTATTTTTTTTAGTATACATGGGCATAAAGTTTAACTACTATACTAAAAGTATCTTTAAAGACAATTACTGAACTAGTTTAATTTCATAATTTATACAGCATTCTGCGTTGTTAGACCCAAAGATTCGGCATGTTTTTTAGCCTTCATGCGTAGATCGGCAATGCTGGAACTTTTGCTATGTGCTGCGGCAATCGCTGCCAGATTGAGCGGATACTGCGGCAGCGGAAAGAGACCAGTTGAAGCTCCACTACTATTAATAGCAGCGGCATACTAAAATAAGTATAACAAACATTTATTTACATATTTTCGATAGATTTATGAAACTTCACGCACCTGATGCGCTGCGGCCGATAATAATGCAGGATCGAATGCTGAGAATGCCGCTGCTGCTGCTACTGAATTTGTAAAATGCTGCGCCGCTGTTGTGCCTGGCGCTGCACTAGAACCTGACGCATTGTTAACTGCTCCGCCGCCGGGACCTAGTGACGCACTACCTGGCGGTGCACCGTTCTGTACAGCAGCAACTGCGGCAGCGGCAACGGATGCACTACGTATGGTCGCCAGATTAACATAGGGCGCAACGCGGCATGGTTCCAATGGTGTCGGCATCGGTGGACTGTGACTACTAAGTAAGATGCCTGCAAAAAAAAAATAATAATTAAAATATATGTTTTTATTGTGTGCATAGGAAAGTGCAATGATTTTGTTTAGCATTCTCACATATAGTGGAAAATGGTGTTTTCAGTTTGTCATAAAGTTTATAACGCATTAAAGAAGGCATCGTAGACCCTATTAAATATGTATACTCTTGATCAGCTCGTCGAGACAAATCGATCTACGCAGGGCCGGCGAGAAAAATCTGAACCGGAACTAAAACATTATGAGTCCTACTTTTACATGCCGTAGCAACAGCTTTGCAATCGTATAAAACGCGATCCCATTGATCCCAAAAATTTAAATCATATAAAATCGGGTCACCCAACTCCAAAAAATATCCACCTCAAGTGGTATTGGGGCTCATGGGGGACCTATCATCCCAAATATATGATTGTTAAATAATATGTAGTATTGTAATTCGTCTTGTTGCGATTTAGGGGCGAATTTACGAGAAGATGCTTTTGATTAAGTAGTGAAACGAATTTGATGTTCTAGAAGAAAAGGTGTATTTTATAACATAAAATGTTTAGCAACATGACGAACGCTTAATTACAAATAACAATAAATCCTAACAATACAAATAAAAACAATGATCTTTTGGTATAAAATTGATATCAGAAGTTTTGTGAGTTGGAAGCCGGTTTTCTCAGGGGCGGATCCACAAGGCTCAATGGGTGTGGGTGGGGGGTCGTGGGTGTGGATGTGGTGTTTCACTCTACTAAAAACATAAAAACGTAAAATTTTATAAAAACGAAGCGAAAACATGCTGTTTGGGGGGGGGAGGTAATGTTCCCCAGTTAAAACCCCCTTGGAACCGCCAATGGCTTTAGTCACTTGGTTTTTACGTCGTCAATATGTCTTTTTATTTGATACTAGCTGGTACGCTGCCCTTCCCCTTGTCTCTCCGTTCCCCTGCCACTCCTTTAGGAATAGGCTCCATACTAGGCCACCACCCACCTCTGGATTTTTGTACAGACAGCTTTTTCGTTACAGGCAATATCAACTTGAAATTCAATATGATGGGGAGTGTCACGCCCACTTTTAAAGGTGACCCCCCATACAAACCACCACTCATGTTAAGGTTCTTACGTTTTACAAATATTTTTTGCTCGTTTTTTTTCTTTAGCTGCTTCGCAAAGTGAGCGATACTTCATCTCATAGAATTAAATTCATTTTCTAATTTATTGCATACAAACAGACACCCCCGATTCAGGACAGGCGTGAATTGCCATACTCTTCTGTCTCTTTCGCACACTTCACTCGACCACAAGGCATGCTTCCTATGCACAGCACGAAATGGGACCCCTGGGACCTGCGAATGAAGGCCAGGTTAACATCTTGTTTTGCGTTGTTGTGTTTTTTAGGATTTTCCTTCCATTTGATTTTTTTGTTTTTTTTTTTTGTGCTATAGAAAGTCTGGCAATTGATATGAGCTCATAAAACTGAGCTTTTTCGTAATATATTTGGTTTTTTATTTGGATTTTAATTTGATTAGATTCTGCAATTTGTTGTTTAGTGCTGCTATGGACAGTGGCACGTGAATATGGAAGCAGACATGGAATGGAGATGTTGATACCTGTGTTTCAATTGATTAGATTATATTATTTTGTAATATGAAGAGATTTAGAATTCGGGAGTTCTAAGCATCTTAACTTAATTATTATAAACTTTATAAAATATGCAAAACTTCATTCAAAACTTGTAACTTCAGTTAAACCAGCAAAATTTCTCAACCCTTACGCTATTAAAAAATGTAATAAACGACTCTCAATATGTGCTTTAAATCAGTTTAACGCGGATTTTGTCCATTTTACAAATTAACGCCAAATGCATCAATCCAATGTCACACAAAAAAAAAACTTTCTTCTTCGGTTTGGGGTTGTTTCTTCATGCAGAACAATGAGTTGCGTTGTTTCCACCGTTATTTGTTACCATCAATGGGAAGGGTGCGAGTTACATGATACTTAATACACTGACTGGTAATTCAATAGAGTGCCGGAAAGTTATACGCGCAATAAATAAAATATCACTTAATTTACATTCAGTTTTTGATTCACTCGACGCTTTGTGCGTGACAACTGTTTCTTGTGGGATTTTGTGTGTAATTGAGCATGCAATTCATGAAATTGGGAGTTAAGTTTATACTAGATTTGTTACAGGTGGTGGGAGAGAACGAAGCATGTAGATAAAATAGTTTATTTTAACAAGCTTAACACAATTATATATAGATTAAAGAGGTCTGTTTTTATCCGAACTTTTATATGAGTACAATTCATTTGCCTCTGTAATTGCACCCGGATAGATAGAAAGCCACTTTTGGTGCTGACCGTTTTCAGTGAGCGCACTGAATCCGTACCTCCTCTTGTCCTATACATTGCCGTCCGAATAGCAAGTTCTGAAACGCGATCTTATGAAGATCATGAGTGATGATAATTTTTCATTCTTGAAAGAACACTAAATGAACATCTCGAAACTTTGTAAATGCGTCGAATTGATTTAAAATTTCTGCCATAACAGAATTGACGATCGCTAAAGAAGTTTCTCTTTCGAAATCGAATACTTTATTTGTCTTTTTCATTTCCATCTAAAATTTCAACTCTCTTTTTTTCTTTCTAGAAGAAGTAAATGATGATGAGACAATATCTCGTTAACGTACGCCACCGATTTTACTGGACTGGGCCATCTAGAACAAAACTGCATGGTTATGGAAAGAGCGTATATTTATATATATATATATATATATATATATATATGTATTTATAGTGCTCATCGATGAGATATATTTCAGTGATTTGAACTGTCTGTGCGTAAGATGTCTTTCAGATAAGAGTATCAGACACTTGGTAAGTAAATGTTCCGGAGTTTTCTCTTCCATTCAGCTTCTGCAGTGTCTACTATTTAGGATACCAAGTCTAGTTGCTTGTTATCCGGCTGATCAGTGCATGTCAGTGACTGTTTTGAGCTTTGAGTGGTATTTTCTTATCTTTTGAAATACTTCATACGTACGATGTGAGTTAAATTTGGGGTATATTAATATAGTTTTCCTGAACCTGTCCAGGTTGAGAATGACAAACTCAATGGATCTTTAATGGTTTCGAGTGTGGAGTCATCGCACATCATTTTTTGGCCAGTTTGTCACCAAACTCACTTCAAAGAAAGACGCTGCGAATTTGGACCTAAGATAGTCATATTTTGTAAACTGTCCCGTGTGTTAAGCTCTAAAATAAGCTTATATAATATCATGGATTTCCTCCTGGAATAATTTTCAAACACCGCGAAGGTGGTTTGCTGAGTATATTCTTGATCTTACACCGCACTACATTTCCGAACCTTCACTTCTAGTCCAGATTTGCAACTTTTCAACTTGTCCTTCCAGTGTTCTCTTAAAAGAAAGGAGCTACGTGGATAAAAATTCTGAAGGGCTCGCTAGTTTGCTCAGAGACTTTCGTTAGAATGGCGCTGTAGGCAGAAGAAAAGGAATACCACAGTCTCGATTTTCTTCTATTTTCGTTGATGTGGAATTCTACATGTAATAAAGTAAGCATATCGTTCAGAGTCTCAAAGAGACATGAGCTGATTGTCCTCGTGACAACAATGCATGCTGATCTCATGTGAACTCATAATGATAAGAATGAAACCCGTATTCTTTTTATAGGAAGCAACGAGTTTTGTAGGGTAGACCCCAAACAACCCTGCCCGCCAGTTGGCTACACGAACGACTGAAATTTGTAGCCTAGCAAATTTGTCGATGTTGTATCCGTATTTCAAAGCTGGAATTGCTGAATGTTATAATCTGGTAACTGTTTTGACTGTATTGAAACTGAGAACAAACTTTGTCATCTGTTGTGAAGTGCTACACTCGCAGTACAATCAGACTACTCCAACCCATATTAAGATTACACGAACGCCTTAATGTTATATGGGTTGCCAAGAATAAACGTTGGAGGACAATGTTTATAAACGCAGTGAACTGATCCACGTACGATTTTTGGTCATGCTAGAGTTGATGACGAGTTAAGGATCAAAATGAACCACGAACTGTATGCACTGTAAATGATGATTTTTATATAATCCAGTGCATAAAATTTCAACGACTGCACTGGGCTGGTCATCTTATCCGGATGAACCCCGAAGTTCCAATACGAAAAGCTTTATGGGGCACTTAAGCCTAATTGGTAGAGAGCGTCAGTAAGGATGTGCGAACTTTTGATGGGATGACCAGCTCTATGATGACCTCAAGAAGCTTTCTACGTGCGGCCATACATGGTTGTACGGCTTTATAGGTAAGTAAGTAAGTAAACCGATGGTATATGTTTATAAATTGAGTTCATTAAAGTAGACACTCCTATATTTATAATTTTCGGAGTTGTGAAGAATTTTATAATATGTATGATACATTTGTATGCCATCGGAGTACTTTACTTGTTAAGTCTATATGGACTATAGTTATATTTATTTGTATATCGACTCAGAATATAAAAATAAATGGTGTCTCTAACATTCATTGTTTATTAGATATATACGTTGAAGACGGATCAGCAGATATAGCTAGATCGGTTCGTCTCATGAAGCTCATCAAGAACATATATGATTTGTGGAGTCCTATGAATTCTAATATGACTAATATAAAAATGATAGGGATGTATAGAAATTAAAATTTTTTATTCGTTTTGTATCATAGACTCGTAGCTTCTATGCTTGTTCTATACGTTCAATAGCAAACAAGTGAAATTGAACCACGTTCATAAATCTATTTTAATGTCACTTATCCTAAAAGTACGCAACAGTATTATTTGTCGTAGCGTAATGACTGGATATAATTTAAGATGACACTGTTTTCAACTTTATAATTGCTGTATTTTAAATATAAAAATATACATTTCTCATTCGATATTTAAATACTTTTCCGCTCAATATTTAACTTATCAATTAAATAATCATTTTTATTCTATGCTCCACAAATGCATTCATTCATATGATTGTGCTTAATATGTACAAAATTTTCTTCATTTTCATTTGCAGCAATATGCATATGTTCATATGGAATATTCACCATAAAAATCATGACGAATTAGCATTATTTTATTAAGCAAATTTCAATGTTTACCTGCCAATTTGGCAAAGCAAATATGCAAGCGAAAATAAAAAGGATAAACCAACGCAAAAATGGTTGAGATTATAATCAAAGGTATGCATGGAAAAACACATACCATACCATGCGAATACACATCTATATATACATATATATATGTAGAGCGTTGGGAGCGTCAGAGCCCCAAACCAATGAGAAACCAACAGCAAACAGCACGCATATCAACATGAGACCGAAAGTTGGCGGCTACCCTCAGTCGGCAGTGAAAAGGACAAATACGCAGAGCGCATACAGGACACAGAACCAGGCACACACAGCTTCGCACAATTGAAATTTTTTATTTATTTTTTTTTTATTTGATTATTTTAAATCATTGCTCAAACAGTGTGACACACACATCTGTTACAATTTGAATGTGACTTTTTGGTACAAGTGGTTGCTGGTGGTGTCTCTGGAAAGAAATACGGTGTCTATGTGTATGTAAAACCTCAGCATACGGGTGCATACGATTCACTGGTCGCACAAATCATCGACGACAACTTAATCAAATTAAAATATTCAAAAAGCCGTTAAAATGCAAAGCAAAAACTTCTCAATTTAGGAAGAACATCGTGTTAATGACGTTGTTTGCTCCAGCATCGAATCAACAGGGAGAAACCATAACAAATTGGACAAACCAAATGAACGACAGACGGGCAGACAGACAGACAGGCAGACAAATAGACAAACAGTCTGAATGCTGTAAAAATCTGTGGCAGAACAGTCTGTCCGTTTCTAAAACATTCTAATTTGGATATGTTTACTGAAGAAATTACACGTTGGCTTTTAAATTGGCATACATTAAAAGTTACCCTTATGTATGGATAGAATTTTCAATAAAGTCTACGTGTAGGAGACTACGACAAGTATGTGTATGGAATTTCTTAGTTATGTTGTATTCATCTTTCGTGTTTAGAATAACTAACATATTGGTACCTGTAGTTTACATATGTCGAAGAAGAGATGTAGAAGATCTTGGATATAAAATCATTGATAACTTTAAAAAATATATGCAATTTGTCAGGAGAGGCTAAGTAAAGTAGTGGATACTCAAGGGTCATCAATGCTCTGAGGATAGTTGCATTGAAACATTAGACATACAGTTCTTAACTATTAGCGGTAGAAGATAGCATTTAGAATTAGTTGTTTAGAGTAAGTTAAACCTTTCGTCTTTAAACTCTAAAGGCAAACCACCACAGTACACGGATTTTCATGATGGTCGGTATTTTAGGAGCTTATGGTTGTCGTACGTATTAATCCCGTAAAGTATATAAGCTGTATTCCATAATAAATTGTGGTATAGACCATTTTCTAGTTAGTTGGAAAATACGTGCTTCCCAACATTTAGCCAAAAATTTATAAAAAAAACTCTGAATAGTAAAAGTCACTCATCTGGGCTACTGAAGGGATGGAGATGCTTAAGTCTACTTATGTGTAGCCTGATGTTAAACATATTCACCACTTATTATTTGTCGTGTGATTCTAGGCGTGTGCTGAACTTCACAATTTCCTCCTTGACAGTTGGGATCATTATATATAGTACGGTGCACCAATGAATCTGCGCAGGAACTTCCACTAAAATGTTTGCAGGATGTTTATATTGGAGTTGAAAGCCGGTCACTAGAGCTGGATGCCATAGCTCCATATCGGATTTATAACTTTTTCCTCAAACTCAGTTGCGATCTTAAGTTCAACAGCCAATTTATCTTGTCTTCAGCTGTACTTATAAGTATGTAATGTTGCCAAGTAAACACCCTGTCTAGTATCAGTTCCATATATTTTGCTGTGATGATAATGGGTATGACATCGTTGTTAAGAAATAGTGCATGCTACTTCGGAGGATTCTTCTGGGTTCACTTCCCTATTCTATCTAATGTACAAAGTCTCAAGTAGATGAAGCTGGTCGCGCAGAAGTCTGTACGCAGGGGTCGGATTGACGTCCGTCGCCAAAAGAGCGGTGTCAGCGGCGTAAGTGGCTGTCATTAGGCTATCGTCCCTCAATATCAGAAGGTCAGCAGTAAAAAATGTGTAATATCCAGGCCCTAACACACTGCCGTGTTGAACTCAAGCTTTATAGCGACTTTAGATCAGACTCTTTACCTTCGCAGCTGATGTAAAAAATCCTGTACTGAACGTATGACCTTAATATCAAGAAATGCGGGGCAGGCAACAAAGATTTGAGCTTGTCCAGGTGCTAAGCGCCCGTTGAAATGCTTTTTGACACTGACAAAGTGGTTCTCAGAGTAGCTGCGGTTGAAATAGGAAATATATATGGTATCACAAGGGGCCTATGCTGGCCTAAGTGACAATGCGGGGTTCAAACATTTTGGCCATACTAACCTAACCTAACCTTCACTGGGCGTACACTAGTTTCCAATTGGGCTTAGTATAGCGGGCCTACTTATAGTTGGCTTTTGGAAGTACCACGTAGCGCTCCAGAGATTATGTACCGCAGTACCGAAAGAACTGCATTTTTAGCCTCAGTAAGCAGCGTTTTTAGCTCCTTTGTTTATCGATTTACGGCAGTCTTGTCAAACTCATTTTTAGTAGCGTGCGAAACTCTTCTCAACCTACTCTTTTCTTAGATCTTGATAGCAGTCTCTGAAGACTAAAGATGAAGTTCGCGCTTTGATGTATGGACTCCACTAGTAGTGGCTGGAGTGAAAAGATTTGCAGCTTCATGAATGTTGCGCACTAATTTTTCGATGGGATGCTCAATCTCAGTGACAAATACTCAAGCCAAGTGCGGTACAGTGTCTGGTTGGAGTTTATTCTGACAATATTTTGAAGCCTTATCATATAAAACTAGTACGTTGATAAGCACGCATGCTGTACAGTGTTCCATGCAGACTTCCAGGCAAATATTAGTTGTGACTTTGTTCGGCTCAATACCCTTGGATAAAGCACTATCAAACCCGTCAGACAGTCGTTGGATTTCAGTACTGGCCTACGTTGGTTCGTCTGAGGTGTGACTAACTCATACTCTGCATGCTTTTTAAGAATCTAATTCCTTCAATATTGCATAGCCTGTAGCGCACCAGGTATTTTTGGCATTACAGTCTCCGCCTACAAGGAACCTAGAGCCAAGAATATTGAATGCCTACTGGAACAAAAGTTGCGTAACCCTGTGACTTAAAATCACATTTTGAACTTTAACCAATTTGCGCACTACTGCTTTTACATTCTGGAAAATGGATTTGCCGATGAAAGGAACGAGCGTTTTGTGCATGTAGAAGCCATTCAAAAAGTTTGTACCGACATGCTGAAGGACATTCCGACCAACTGCTATAACTTCGTTTCCAGAGAATCAAATGTAATGAAATTTATTACTGGAAGTTGGGAAAGTATATACCTTTCCAATAAGTCATAAATATATGGCATCACGAGAAATTATCCTATTTCAAAATTCCAGTTTACTTTGGAACTACCTTGTATATATAAATTTTATAAGCTTAACAAGACAAGTCGGTTTTTATTCGTATATCCGAATATAATATTACCTTTTAACTATCATAAAACTTATTTTAAATTGAAATTTCATAATATATCTTACCCTTATGCATTTGATTTTCATGCTTCCGGCATTTAGCTCGTCGATTCTGAAACCACACCTGAAACAATAAAATATATTAAATAAGCAAAAAGAGATGAAAAATAAAAAGAAAGTAAAAATACCTTAAGAACGAAAAAAAAAAATAATATAAACCTGCTACAACTTAAAATAATAAAACTTCCTAGACAGCAACAATAAAACTAATCCAAACACTTTGCTGTCCAATTTGTGTCTGCCCAACGGAAGTGCGAAGATATGCCCTGTGCACGCTGTGAGTGAACATAAATTATAACCGGACAAGTGCACTTACTTCTTAGAATTTGTGTGGGCGAAAGTTCACTTATTTTTACTCGGTATACATATGTATTACATATTTTATGCTTTAGCTGAAAACGTGGCCAAAAAAATCGGCAAAAATATGGAGTGAGTTTTTGGCTGCCTTAAATTCTGTACTGTCTAAAATTATGCAGCAATCCAAACTACTATTTGAATATTTCAAAAGGCAAAATTGAATTTGAAATTTATATACTACATGTGCCAGAATATTTTGACAGCGCAAAGTTTTAGCTAATTTTTTTTCAGAGTTTGCAAAAGCAAATCGATTTCGAGCTGAAATAAATACAAACACATTATTCATAACACAAATTGCAAGTAGTATGATGGTTCAATTCCATTAGAAAACACAAATGATTTCAATCAATAACCATTTAGTAGTATCGAAAGTATCGTAAATATCTCTGTAAGCAGTAACTTCGTGCACTCTAAACGAAAGCAACTTTAACAAATGTTTCTTTGCCTTCTTCAAAGTGACCAAAGTGTCAGCGGACAAGTGCTGCATTATATCCCATACTCTGCTTAAATCTCCGTAGTATACATACCCACTTTGGTCACATTTAAGCACAGATTTATTGAGTTAAGTTGTTTCCGAGCGTTTAACACCCCATATAAGCCGTAACCCCGATACATGCATACTTAATGCGCGTATAAAAGCCACTCACACTTGGCGATTTGCAAGGACATTTTTAACTTGATAAGTATTGTCGCCCTCGTATACAAAGTTGCTTGCCCATACACCCAAGTCCGCACCAAGGGTTGTACGAGTACCAGTTAAATTATGTGCTGTCACAATTCTACACAAGTAATTAATCTCAATTGAAATTCAATTTGTAGTCTGACAACGAAAACAAAATTGGACATTTATTTAACCGACAATCAAGTCGAGCCATTAAACTACCATTTACTACTATTTTAAGTAATTTATTTTCGCAATTATTTAAATAATTACCTGTACACGCGCTTCACTCAATCCAAGACGCTGGCTGAGCTCTTCACGCATAAATGCATCCGGATAGTGTGTCTCTTCGAAAAGTCTTTCCAATTCGTTGAGTTGTTCCAGCGTAAAATTTGTACGTGAACGTCGCTGTTTGTTGCTCAATGCCGCCACAGAAGCTGCCTCATTACGTGTCGCCAATTGCTCTGCGGCAGGATGTGGTTCAGGCGTAGGAGGCTTCGCGCCAAGTGTAAGATGTGGCGGTGAACTGCAGCTGTTATCGGAGTGATCATTGATTGTAATAGGGCTGTAGGATGCATCACCAGTATCTGTAAAAGAAAAAAACAAATTTATTTGAATTGGGTGTTCCAATTAGTTCATAGCGTTTCCTACGAGATGGCGTGACTAGTGTATTTCCGATATTCCAGTTTCCAAAGTGTATTCCCCTATAAACCTATTACCATTAAATAATCACAGTTTTTACTTTCTTGAGTATGTCTAACTTTGTGCCGAATAAAGTGTTTTTGTGGCTAGTTCTACTGCATTACTTACAGAAAAGTGCTGTCGAATTCCATAGATTTTCTGTGGAAGATCATGCAGTGCATGCTCTAGCTGCGCAAATGTGTCTTAGTGGTTTGCTTGATTTTTAGCTGGAAGACAAGCAACGACCGAGACAGCCGAAAAAGTTCTAAGATGAAGAATTGAAGTCATTACTCGATGAAGATCCATGTCAAAAGCTTCCAGAATAAGCTAAATCATTTGGAGTTGACTTGTCAACAGTCAGCAAATGTCTCAAGGTCATGGAAATTATCCATAAAATTGGGTCCTATATTAAAGCTGTCCAGTCTAGACTCCTTTGAATTAAGCAATAAAATTGTTGAAGAAAGTTAAAAGAAAAAAAAAAAAAATTCAAAGAACGAAAGCAACAGACTATTCACATTGGAAGGCCACAAAGAAGTTCGATCGACCAGTTCCGCATGTTCGTCCAATCAGAAATATAAACAGAACGTGAGGAAGATAAAGATAAAGTGCACTCACTTGCTGAACATCTCAGAAGTGGTATTTAACCAAAAACTTAATGGAAGATGAAAAAATATATTGAATCTCCCTACCAAATAAGCCTACCGTTTAAAAATTACAGCAAAAACGAAGATAAATGGATCATTAAAAACCAACAGTTCTAAAAAAACACCTAGGCATGATTTGATCTCACCCAGTGCTTTAAAATAACTACCGGACACAAGGAATACAAGGAAATTATTCAAATATTTAATGCAATGGTCCGTTGTGAATACTCCACTAGACAATGAAAAGTAGCCCAAATCATACTTATTCCAATATCAACAGTGTAGCCAAATATCCATGGATTCAAGCTTATGCTCTGTATTTGGAGGGATCAGCTGGGTTTTATCCTATATAAGCTAATCAAACACAATAAGTAGTGGCTACTGATGGAAAATACTTTGAATCAAAACTTCCATTTTCGGTAAAAAAAAAAACCCAACGAATTAATTCAAACACCCAATACTCATTCATACTTGTATGTATCTATTCAAAGAAATCCTTAAAGTAATACACATTTCACAAATAAATTTTCTACCACTACACTTAATTAATGAACTCACTTTGTATACCAACATTTAAATCTTCAAAGTTTTGTTGCGAAACCATCAACGATAATTATAATTTGTTACATAAACAAAACGAAAATCCGCAGACGTATCCAAAATTGCAGCCAAAAAGGAAATTGGGATTGGTAAACGCATTCGTAGACAAAGTCGAAGTGTTTGGCTTGATTGCTCAAGGCTGGCAGAATGAAGATTTTAATTTTCACTCAATTATCATAAGACAAATGTATATGTTGTTGTTGTTTTATGTAAACTTCTTTGCCCTTTTTTGGTAATCCTGCAGCGTTAATCCAACCACTTTCAGCTTTCTTGTTGAAGTTTTCAATTAATTAATTAATTAGCCTAATTAAGCTTTGAAGTAGTTGGAGTTAAATGTGTTTTGTGCATGTTTTCACCCTTTCTTGAAAACATCGTTTTATATTTCTATAAATAAATTCTGTTGCCGAATTTATACTTATTTAACTAGCGTTTTTTTTTTTTTTATATTCTATAGTGGACCAATCTGGATCCATTCGGTCCCATTGGAGCGTCTAAGAGTGGGAGAAAGGAAATGTCAACAGCAATTCCCCCCCCCCCCAACTACATTTTTGTTCAGTACAAAAAAAACTTTTTTTTTCGCTTCATTGCATAAAATAATAAGTTTTTTATTTTATAGCACACTTTACAAGATCCCTTCCACCCAAGAGAACGTTTTGGATCCGCCCAGTTCAGTTTATATTTCATATGTACTGGTTTTATATTTCAGAGTTATTTTTCCGTTCCGATAAAAGACTTACGAGATGAGAATACCATTTGTCTCGTTGAGTCGAAAAAAAATATATGTATATTTTAGACGGGGTCTCCAAAATAACTCGATCGCAGTGGTGATTCAGTCACTAACACTGAACTAACACGTAACACCTCCCTTCTCCATGTTTGTGAAATGTATAAAAGTTATAAGGGCGAAAACACATCCACGCTGTGTTGGTGCTAAACGTGCTGGAGAACTTCTAGGTGTACTGAACGAACACAACTCCGATGAATAAGCTTTGTGAATTGACGAATGGGTAATTAATGACAAGTCAATAAAGGAGTTATGAAGTTCAAAAATGGCACAAAATTGCGCTACGCAGTACTTGGGATGAAAGAAACAATGACCAGAAATAATTAAATAATAGATTATAATACGGGTACTCACGCAATTGAGTTTCAGACAGATTCTCTTAAAAAATGAATCTGTTGCGTGTTTAATAGAATCCAAATCTGTCTGAATGATGAGTACCCATAATATACCAAAAACTACATAACCAACAACACAACGTTTCAGAACATGTAAATTAATACAGATCATGAAGTATAGATACATTTACTACAATGTATGATTACAGAATCAAAATGTAACAGAAAAAAAACTCAGCATTATGGAAAAATTAATAAATGACAACGAAAACGAATGTCAACACAGTCAAAAATTGTAATTATTTTCTGCCACCATTTCCTTCATTGCTCCTCCCCCTCCCGCAAATGCACATCCACACAAATTGGTTTGCAACAATGAATGGTGCTGCTCGTGCATTCATTTTATTATCTGCATAATTGATGTCTTCTGTGAAAGGATATGCTGCTGCTGCTGAAGTTGCTGTTTCCGTTTTTGCTACCGACTCCGCACCGTGTGCCTTATCGTTCGGTTTGCCACACCCCTTTTTGATACATCGTTTGGTACATTTTCGCACTTACTTGCAACAAAATTAAAAACTAAACTGATGTCCCGCAGTGCAAATAAATCTAAATTACTCAAGGATAAAGCAAACAAATTTGCTGATTGTGCTATAAACTATGTACTATATACAAAAAAAAAAAAAAAACTTACATAAATGTACGATATGTGCTTCCAAATTTATGTGAGTATACACATATTTCTTTAAACTTACCTCTGTCGGAATTTTCCAGATTATCTGGCAGCTCTGTCGTTGTAGTTTTTGCATTTTCCTTCTGACATTGCAATTTGTTATCCTTTGCAAAATTATTCACTTTAAGATATTGCTTGAAATTATGCGGCGGTACACTTTCGGCTTTATCATTCGGATTATTAAGACGTAAAATTTTAAAATGCGCAATTTCGCCCGCTTCTAGATCATTCTTCTCGTGTTTTGTTATTTGATCGATTTTTATTGAATGTGCATTAAATTTGTGTTCGATTTCTACAGTCTCATTGGCTTCGCTGCACTTTGCTTGGACACGATTATTATCACAGTTTCGAACTAAATTTAAAGCCATGTCCGAGCTTGAATTATTGGTGGACTCCGGTTTGGGTATATCCGTATCGCAGTTAGATGTGTTACCTGAAAATATCAATTAGTATATTAAAAAATTATGTATTTACATTGAATTATAATGTATAAAAATTGTTAGTTAGACGGTATCCCTGCAAATATTATCAGTAGATTCACGAAACAGTAGCTAAAGCCAAACCACAACTGCGTACTCAACTCTATAATAAAAACAGTTATTGCTTATTTATTGAGAATAGATCAGATCCATAAGATCATCGAATTAAATATCACCGAAAATTAATTTTTCCATTGTTTTCATCCGCTCGTTGCTCAGATATACTCCTAAGCTTCGGTTTGTACATCCGTATACATTGTTCGGAAGTGATTTCTTTAAAATGTTCTGATTTCCACATTTAGCATGATTCAGAACGCTCTCTTAGGGGGGGGGGGGGGAATATGAATTTCATATTCGAAATTGAAAATGAAAAACGGACCATTTAGACGAAATCACTTCCGAACAATTTATTCAAAACGAACACCAAAGAACGGGAGCTAATTTATGGAAATGGAGAAGAAATCGGTTTCGATTATGTTACATAATATTCTAGCCACATTTTTCGCAATGTTTATGAGTTCAATAACTCTGTTCCAGTTTCAGCAAGTTGTAAATTTGAGCTAAGAAAGCGTGAAAACAAAAATACGAGAAACACTGTAGGTTTGTCGGCAAAGTTAAAAAAGTTTTTCAACGTCGGGAAAAGTTTCAAATTTCAATGAACCTAAGGACTTAGCTTACGTCTTTTACAAAATTCTTATAAATAATAAAATAAATATTGGTATATTTGTGTAACAGACCATATATAACCAGACCATGATGACCAGAGTTATGGAGAATGTACGCGAAGCAGCCAATGCCTAAAAGAGCGCTAGGAAAAATAAGATCCACTTGATAAATTAACGGAGCTAAGCATCCATATACGAGAAAAACAAAAAAAAACGTACGATAGTAACCTATAACCATGATGTATTTACACGCGAATCGCAGACCAAACACCTGTCGTATTCGCTCGTGGTTATTACGAAACAATCAGATGCAAGAATCTAATCGGAATCTGTCTGAAATGTTATTATATCATTTTTGATTGATTTATGATAAACCATATAGCCACACCATACTGTAATCGTATTTGTTAATAGCGCCATGTTATGTTTTTTATGCAATTTCTCCGCGAATTTAAGTGAAAATGTATTAAAATAGTTGTTTCCAAAAAACAGAAAATGTTCTCGTAAACTGGGATGTCTAGTCACCCTATCAGTATATTATCAAGTTCATTTTCTTTCACCGAAATGTTTGCATGCCCATGGCTTCAGGGTCCCAATTACCCAAAAAAGTGAAAAATAGAGCAAAGTGAGAAAATCGTGGTTTCGAAAATTGTACAACCGTTTGCTTAAAGACTCTGTTCTGTGGGTTCTAATGGATGACTAAACCAATGCAAGAACAATATATACCTAGTTCCCAATTTTAGACAGTGTCAACGATTCGAATGGGAAAATTTGGCGACAAACTTATCATCTGGCAGGATATGTGCTTATGTGGCTTAAGCAACAACTATTTTTTTAAAAATGACACTATATCTACCGAAATTTATATATTTCTTTCTTTTTTTTTGTATTCTACTCCTAAGACTATGTTTTGAAACTACCCTTGTCTACTTATTGTCATTAAACTTTTTTTTTTACACAGTTTTAATAGAGTATTAGTTTTCACAAAAATGTTTTTAACACACCACTTTTCGGTTTTTGTATAAAGTTAGTTGCAGTTCATTCGGGAAACCCTGCAATTATCAGTGATCGTGAGCACAATGGAGCCATAGCACATCACTATATTCCTGTTGCTAATAACCGTTAATAACCGTTCCGTCCATCTTGCTTTTCTTTTTACTCACCGCCACGCCACACAAGAGTAATGAGGAGTGCGTTCAAGTCAGAACGAGGAAGTTATTTGAATGTTGCGCTTCGTTTGACGAGTCGAGAAACTTTTATTGCGTTTTAGGTTTTTCAATTTTTTTTTTTTTTTGTGCATAAACGCGTAACTAATGTCATTTTGCAGATCAGTAATTAAAATATTTGTGATTTATAATAAAAAAGTATGTGAAAAAATGCGGTTTGTAGTTAAATTGTACGCAAAAAAAAATTTTTTTTGTTTTTTTTTTTTCATAAAATATGCAACTGATTCGGCGTTAAATGCGCAGCCGGCACTAAAAAGTAGTAGCAGCAGTCTCTGCTAAGTAGTGTCGCCATCTTGAATTTTTTTTTTTTTTGCAGTGCAGTAGTAAAAATATATACATATGTATTTGTGGTTTATAAAAAAAGTATGTAAAAAAGTGTAGTTTGTATTTAAATTGTATGCATCATTTTTTTTCTCGTTAAATTTGCTACTGATCCGGCGTTAACTGCGCAGTCTGCATTAAAAAGTAGCAGCAGCCTCTGCTAAGTAGTGTCGCCATCTTGAATTTTTTTTTATCGCATTGGCACTCGCAAAATGTATACATACATTCGTGTGCAGATCGTGCGTACCTGCTTTTATGTAAGTGCGAGTAGAACAGTTGATCAAGACGGACTACATGCATCCATACATATGTAAGTACATATACATACATACATACATGTGTGTAATGCTGCCATGGTGAAATGCATGACTAATTGCAATGGTAAAGACGCAATTAGAAATCGTCTCTGCGAAATGTTCATTACTCTGGTTTTGAATATGTAATATAATAAAATAATAAATTGTGAATTTTGTGCAGTTGAAACAAATTAAGTTAACGAAATAATAGTGTGTGGAAAGTCAAATTTATAATTAAATTATACTAACTAATAGAATGGCAGCTGATTGGCACATTTGAGTTTATGACACAATGCGCCGCTGTCACTTCTTCGTGTTACTTGTCCAGCTGCGGCGCCAGTAATACTCGTACAGGGTGTTTTTTTAAAACACAACTTTTATAATATTAATACTAGAAATTTTACACTGGTAACCAATAATCAGAATATCAATAATATATAGTAGTGTCACGGAAGACGCGTTCGCCTCTAAATCAAGACCGCATAGAATTATATCGGCAGCAAGTGAGCATGTACATATGTTCATATGTATGCATCGGTGTGCTGTATCTCTGCTTTGCGTACGGCCGCTCTCTACGTTTTTTTATATTATTTTTTTTTCAGCGACAATTTGAAACCAGCAAGTCGATTTTCTTAAACTCTGTAACTGCATAAACTGTTTGAATATTATAACATGCGCTTTATCTTTCAAGATGGTTAAAACCTTTAACCTCCAAACTATTCAACTCTCTTCATAACATTTCCAAAAAAAAAAAAAAAATAAGTTTCGCCTTCCTCAACTTATACATTTGTACATATGTAACGGGTCGTTCAATTAATGTTTTTTTTTTTACATTTAAAGCCCAATACTGAGATCGATGAAAATTTTTATGATGAAATTATTAATTATTTCTGCTATATCAAACAAACAAAAAATGGTGCTCCCAAATCAACATGAAATAGTAAAATCGGATATTTATTAGGTGAATTGATTTTTCTTTGGCTTTTTGTGACGGAGATGCAAAAGGACACACTGTTTTCACCTGTTTTTTGAGTATATAAAGTGTTTTCGGTAGCAAACGTTTTTGTTATCCGATTACTCTATGCAAAACAGTTTGTGTCGAAATTTTTTGGTTGTTGTTTGACAGCGTTTTTTTATATGATGTTTTTTTTTTCATATCAAAAATTTTCATCGATCTCAGTATGGAGCTTTAAATAAAACACTTAAAATAGATTTGGTTGAACTGAATCCTATGAACCGAAAGAACAACATGTGACAATTACTTTTTAAAATAATTTTATTCAAATGTGAATGTTAAATGTTCGATGATTCTTTCCAGCATTGCATAGCTGGCTTATCGACGAAGACTTTTGACTTCACCAAAAAAAAAAAAATAAAAATCCAGAGGTGTGATATTACACGATTTATCCCTCAATAAGCCGATGGTTGCTCCAGAAGTACGGTATGTGACGCCATCCTTTTGAAACTAATTTCCTTATGTTGAATACGGCTCGATTTTTAGACGCCATTGACGATTACTCTTGGGTTTCTTTCGTATTTGAAGAAGTATGGTCCGATGATACCACCAGCCAATAAACAGCACCAAACATTGCAGTGTGGTGCAGGTAGTTGAAAGAACACCATTAGCTTTTCTCCGACAATTTGGCTTATTGACAAAAGACAGAAGTGAGCGGTGAACTTCCAACCATTCAAGCGCACAATGAATTGAAGTCAAACGTGTCAAATATATAAAAACAAAATTCTCGAATTCGCGATGTGTTAACATTACATAAAGTTCATCTAAATCGGGAATTTTTTCATGTTTTTTTTTTTTTCTTAATTTCATTAATCTTTCAAATATTTTTGTGGTACTTTCGGGGTGCCGTTTTATGACTTGGACAACTTATGTATTCTGTTTAGTCATCAGTCAACATATGTATAAAAATTATGGCTGTCCACGAATTCTTTTAAGGAATTTGAATACCCACCGGGTTTGGATCTTGTAAGTACGACATTTATTTCGAAAAGCGTTTATGTGAAAAGTATGATGGAGAAATAGTTGGTAATATAGGTATTTAAAATTTGAGCATCTGTTACTTCTGCAATTACAATTAAAGTATAGTAAAATTTCGCAAATTAGCGATGTGCTAACATGAATGCAATAAGATAGCTTATGTACTTTGGAGTTTGTTCTAAATATTACATTAATCAGTTTGTTCAACGGCACTCCAAAGGATCCAATTTAATATGTATTTAGAAATATTTCATTGTTTTGTTTGGAGTACTTGGACAACTTGGACTTGGACAACTTATAAAATTTGTTTAGTCATCGATAAACATACATAAATTTTTGCTATGGAGAAATTGTTGTAAGGAATGGGAATACCAGGTTAGTAAATTGTTGTAAGGAATGCGAATACCGTGGTAGGATTTGGTAATTAAAGTGCAACGATTATTTTTAAAACTTTATATGAAAATACTGATTTTGAAATAGCCAGTGCGTTGAGTGTTTCAATTTTTTATAGTATCGTTACTTCTGCATTTATAACTGAAAGTACATTAAAATCCGCGACGTGTTACCATCAAATTAAATGGCCATAACTTAAGCACATAGAAACATTGTTCTTAATATTGCATTAATTCTTCTGTAGAATAGCATCCCATCCCTACCTCCAAAATATGTATTTGCAAATATTTTGTAGGTAGTAGTTGGGATGCCATTTTATCGCTTGAACAACTTATTGAACACTGTTTAGTCATCGCTAAATATACATAAAAGAATATATAGGAAAAGTTTTACGCAGTCATGTTATTATACGTTTTTTTTTTAAATCATTCAAAACAAACGAAAGGAAAGCAAAGTTCTAAGAAAAAGTTTGAAGTTGTCTAATGAGCCAACCAATATAGAAAATATCCTAATTAATAAAATATTCTTCATACTGCAATTAATTGTAAATTTGTTTTTTTTACATTTCAAAATATCCTTGGAACTTTCACCGTCACATTTATCCTTTGCAACTGCCGCCGGCATTGTACATTTTCTGTTCGGCGATAGGTCGGCGATTAGCCAATTCTTTGGTTTCGGAACACTTTGATGTCGCGCTGTAGCACATGACAAATCTGTTATATAAGGGTCACTTTCTATTGTACGAATTTTAATCAAGGACAACGGTTTCGGTTCTAATTTGGTTAACTTCACTGGATCATCTCTGGTATCTTCGGTACCGGATATATCAGTTATATCGATGTCAACCGATTCATCATCATCAACATCATCGATGTTATCGCCATTATTTAAACCACTAGTAACAAAATTTGTATTAATTAAAATCGGTGCATTCGGATCGGTGAGTTTATTAATACGTGCACTTGACATTGAGTTAAATAACTCGTGAACGCGATTATTGCTTATATTATATTCGAAAGATTTTGTCACAAATTGTGCCAACTGCTCCATGGTTTATTTATTTATTTTTTTTTTTTATTATTTTTATTTTAAGTAATAACACAAATTCGTTAATTCGAATATAAAAATCCGTTGCGCGCGTCAACTTATGTTGTAAGTGGCTTGCGAGTTGTATCTGCGTTATCCCAAAAGCAAATAAAATTATAATAAAAACTAGAAACTGTTTTCTCCCTGTCACTTTGCAGTTCAGCTTCCGCCTCTGCCACCCTTTAAGGCTTCGAGTACGCGCATGCCATCCTTCGCTTCGAGTTGCGAGTTCTGAATCCTGTTGCTTTTATTCTTCCAAAGAGAGAGGAACCAGCGCAGACATTTGTGGCCAGATAAGAGAGCATTTTTATTGTTATTTGTTATGTGAGTATATGAATCTTAAATTAAAATGCGAAATATGTGCAAAATAAGTTGTGTTTACTATCATAAATATTATGAAATCAATTGCATTTAAATCGATTTAAAGTTCTGTGAGAGAGTAAAAGTATTTAATAAAAAAATATATATACAACTTAAATTGATTTTATAAATTCTATTTTCGCTCAAGTGTGCATTAAATATGGCATTATATATGATCTACGTACTTATTTACATATAATATCTAACAGAGCTGAAAAGGATTGATTCAGAATCTGGGAATCTTTCAGGCTTTGTATTAAACATTTTTGAATAATTCCTTGAAAAGAAAAAAGAATTGGTTTTAAATTTAAATTATTAAAAATGAATTGTGGAACATTCTTGAAAAAAACAATCGAATGAAAATTTGAATCATTTATGAAAAACAATAATGATTCAAATTTTCATTCAATTGGATTCATTTTTATGCACAAAGTTTTTAAAAAGAATGAATTAACTTTACAATTAATAAATTACAATGAATTTTGAATGATTCGAATTTCAACTCAATTAAATTTTGTTTCAAAAGGAATGCGGAAATAAACGAGTAAGTTTTGTGAATTAAATATAAAAATGAATCATTCTTTTATAGCTCTGGTATCTACCAATATTCTTGCTAGAATATTTTTTTTGATAAGTTGCCAACTTACATTTATGTTTATTTTTATACTCTTCACATAGTATGAGTGTCAGGTAGGTTATTCCCCCATTGTCCATACACTAAAGAATTCGATTTATGCCGATAATCATGACCCTTACCAGCATATCAGCGGATGTGTTGGCAATTTCTGACGGAATGTAGGTTTTCAGGTATTGTACGTTCCTTGGGCGGTTGACATAAAAGCGGGATTTAAAAAACCCAACAATAAATTTCTCACGGAGCCCAAGGAGCGTGCCGGTTGAGCGGATTGGTCACTCCAAATCGCCCCTTATTGATATGAGGCGCTCTGGGAAGTGTTCCCTCAAAACAACCATCGATGATCTTGAAGTGTGAGCTGTTGCTTCATCCTGCTGGTACCAAATGTCTCCAAGTTCACATACCAGTCTGAATTCACTGTCACTGTGACTTCATTTTCTTAAAAAACTACGGTCCAATAATTCAAGCTGAGAAAATTGCAGAGCACACTGTGAATTTTTATTAATGCAAAGTTCTTTCGTGCAATTCTTGGGGTTTTCTATCAGCATAGTAGCACATGTTCTATTTGTTAAAGCCTAACTGAACGGTCGGAGAGTCTAAGGACAGACACATATTTGCGCGCTGAACGCCGCTAGCATCGCAAGATTAAAGCTCTCACTGCCTCAATATTCTCAGGTGATCTGATGGACCGAGGGACTCCAGATCTTCGTGTTGTCACACTCGCGGATTGTCTGAACATAGTTGTACGTTGACAAGAAGAAAGTGCAATTCTGGGAGATTAGATTGCTGATGTGAGAATGAAAGGATTCAGATTAAAATACGATATCATCTACTTCGCTATCTAAGAAGGGGCTTTTTGAGCTCACCTTGGGTACCAAATTTATCAATATCAATACGCCTCATAACAGTGTTCTCATGTATTCGCCACTCTCATACCCTGGTGTGAGCTCATACTCTTTAATCTAGAAATTTGAACTATTATTATTTAAGTTGCTGGTAGCTCATCTACATAGTTAATTATATTTTTAGACTGCATATGCTAACTTCTAGCTTTTATAAGCTTTTAACTAACATTTTTATAAATACATAGGTATTAAGTAAGTAATTGTCTTTACATTGTGTATAGATAAATCAATCAATAAATCATAAAACGTATGCCAATGCACAATTTTAGTTCCACTGCTATGAAAACAACAATGCCCACATACGCCATTGTTCGGAAAGTTTTCAATGTCGCCCTTAAAATATTGCCAAATCCAAATTGTACAACAAAATTTTAAAGTACATGGTCGTTATTAATATTGTTATAGCCCTTATTATAAATACTTTTACAACAATAACATTATTGTTATTGTTGTCGTGTTGTTGAAGAACATCTTGGCGCACATTTCACCATTTTTGTTTTCCCTAATCTCCTACGCGTCGCTACTCCGCTAGGGCTTCCTGCTGCCGAACATACTTACCTACCTACCTCTGTTGTCTCGCTTTCGAAGCATTCACTTTACTCTTTATCCATTTTCTAAAAGCAATTCAATTTTCACACTTTAACGCTGAAAAATCAACCCTCAAACGTATTCTGCATAAAAAGTACTCGTTATCCTTGAAACGATGTTTCTATTTCTCTCTCATTGGTGTTTCCGCTCGCAAAGGGTCTGCAGAAATCGCCCGCATACCATTTTTTGCTGTAGCCCGTCGGACTGTTGGTGTGAGTCTATTCCAACCCTACTTAACTATTATTGGTTATGGCCATTTTGCTCGTTGTATACACACATTAAACGAGAATAAAACACCTCATCATTCTCGCTGGATTTGACAAAAAGTGGGTGGAGTTTTATGTGCTGCCGATTTTCTTGCGCTGCTTATTTCAATGTTGAGTTGAGCTATTTGGATTTGATGCTGAAGTTTGTGTAGTGCCTTAAATCGGTAGTGATTATAGGATATACAACATTTGTTATTGCCTAAACTAAAAATTCGGATAGAAAAATTCCACATTTAAATGTTCGAGTATGGGTGAAAGAAAGAATACAAGCGAGTTGAAGTGAGATAGTGAGTCTAAGTTGAAACGAGAAATGGCAACCGAATCGAAAGTAATTCTATAGATGTTAGTATTATAATCGTTCTTTAATTAATTCAATGTGGAAATCTTTTATGCAAATGTGCGCAAATAACTAATCGCATCAATTACTCGCTTAAATCCTTTGTGAAAGTGTGAAACCAGTCGCTACACTACTGTTAATTGTAGATAAAACCGTAAATTACTTCTTATTCAATTGATTTGAAATGATTCAGATACAAAATTTTATAACTAAGTATCTACATACTTATATGAGAGTGATCTGAAAAATTAAATATATAGATACATACAGTTATGTAGGTATAACACATTAAAATTCATTGGCTTTATAGACATATCTGTCTGCTGTTCAAACGTCTGTATGAACGACGAAAACTCTGAGACTATAAAGGATATACCCTTCAGACTATGTTCAGTTCGGACAGCTATAAAATATTTAGCCCCATACAAATCTAATGTTCAAATAATGATACTTAGACATTGTACATGCTATCTCAAAGTCGAGCACTTTCGATTACAGCATCTTTTCTTGTTTTCATACTCTATGTGCATAGTATCAGGAGCATACAAATTTTGTTTTTGTGTAACGCTTAAAAGCTTTAGAGGCACTATATATGTGGTATATTTACTCTTGATAAGCGCTACATGACGAGTCGATTTAACCATGTCCGCTCTGTCTGTAACATTACATACTAATTAGTTTCTAAATTTTCAGAAATCGGTTTGAAACTTGGTATGCAGACATTCTGTAACCAGAAGCGTTACATATATTATAAAATTGTCAGTTGTTGGAAAGCTGAGGGTCATTTCCAAAGTAATTTGCTGCGTAGAATAAGAGTGCGGGGTCAGAATATAACCCATCACGTCAGGATTTTGAGATATTTGAGGTTACTTACTTACTTACTTATATTAGAGGTTATGTACCCGAAAAACGGCGTTTTTTTCTACTTTTGAGATTATGTACAGGGTGCAAAAATTTTTTATGGTCTGTCTCTCCAGTTACATTATTTAGTACCACTCTTAGACTTGTATTTAAGAGTTCAAGAGATCAATTACGATCTCGCAAAGTTATGGCTATTCGAGGTTACGAAACATATCCCTTCGACGTCAATCGGGTAGATAACCTCAAATGTCTCAAAATCCTGACGTGATGGGCCAATTCTGACCCCGGATTCGGATTCTACTCAGCAAATTACTTTGTAAATGACCCTCAGTTTTCCAACAACTAAACCATGTTGACCTGTGTAATAGTTCCACGACAGGAGTTCCCCGATTTAGCTCCATTACAAACTCCTCATTCACTTTACATTATTGTATTCAATATTTTTTTTAACATCTCTCAATAATAACAATAGTTTACAGCCAAAAAGTGCATTTGATGCCAATATTTTTTTTTAAACAATTTTGTATGACGAACTCAAAAATAGCAAAAAAAAAAAGATCTGAGTTTTAGTACTACGCGTATTATAGATAAATCATAACTTTGGAACCATTGATTCTGTTCTTGTGTGTATCTCATTTTCTTCGTAAGAGTTCAATCTTTATAAAATACAAAACTAAGCAAACAATCGTATGTTTCCCTATTTTAAAAGTAAATACACGATGTGATCTAAAAATAACCGAACTTTTTAGTTATAACATATAACAAGAATGGTATTATGTTTCAAAGCTAATATGTATTCAAAATACGATCCATTTAACTCAATACAACGTTTGGAACGCTCAACCAATTTATCCATAAACTTTTTAAACTCGCTTTTTGGGATGTACTTTAGCAGCTGTGTCACGGCTGCTGCTTGTATTGCTGGAATGTCATCGTAAAAAGCTTCTTCATAAGCGCACGGTGATAGATCAGGCGAATACGGAGGGTGGTCAATGAGACATATCTGTTTTTTCATCAAAAATTCATTGACTACACGAGCGATTTTTTGATTATTTGATTTGACTGATGTGGAGCAAAACGTGCACAAACTTACGTTTCTTTTACCCAAATCTTAGTTAATATTGTGTAGATTGTACAGTAAGATGAAGTTACTCACTTTTTCCACTAATTTAGCACGATTAGATGCTTCGGGTCGTCCAGGTCTTGGAGCATCATTTATATCATCTCGACCGTTTTTTAAACCATGTGTAAACTTGAGCACGACTCATACAATCATCATCATAAACCTTTTTCGAAAGTCACCGCAAATTTTTCACCGAGTTTAAAAGAAAATGTTATATTTGCTCTAATCTTTTTACTACATAACTACAAAAACTACTATTATTAAAACGTGTGTCATTTTGTAACCTGTCAAACGATTAGCATGAACTTAGTTGCTTTCGAAAGAAGAAAAATGTAACTTAATAATACTACCAACATTTAATAGATGGCGCTACGTATTCTATGATTTAAATTAAAAGTTCGGCTATTTTTAGATCACAGCTTTTACGTAATAGTTAGAATGAGGCGAGGCGGACCTATAAAGTGTATATAGATATTCTTGATCAGCATGCAAAGTCGATTCGATATAGACGTCCGTTCGACTGTAAAGAGTATTAAATGAACTTTCCAACCCTAATATAATAGGTATCCCCCCCATAGAAACCTTCCTTTATGAGTTTTCATATTAAATTTTTTCTGTTTTTAATTAATTGAGAAACGCTAAATTTAAAGTATCTTACGTTAATCCAAATAAAATAGTCCGCATAGGTTCAGATCGGGCCACTATAAGAGGTAGTCCACATACAAACCTGACCCAATTTTTAAGTTTTTGTAAGAAAATTTGTTTGGTTTTTGTTGTTCATGAAGCAAGAGACGCTAATTTTTGTGTATCTTCCGTCAATACTAATAAAATATTCCATACTCGTTACAATTGGAGCCTTTTACAAAGGACGAAGTATCCCGGAATAATGACCACACTAGACAGCAGCGTTATTTCTTGTTTTTATATACTTGACGATAAAAACCAAGAGCTCTTTAGTTACTGGTGTTATAAAATAAAAAAATTTGTAAATCATTCCCAGAGTTATGCAGTTTCAGTATAATATTTTATTTCCATATTTTATATACTTCTACTAAAAATACGAAACACGAACTTTTCATTTATTACAATACATACGAAACGTGTATTTCACGCACAAGTTTACAGTACACAAATTGTGTATTTGCACATTAAACATTCATTTAGTTACAGTCATTTCTCATAAATTATTTATATACGATAATTATCTTATATATACCAGGAGATTCAACATCTTTGATTATTTTATACTATGCAGCTAGTAAAATATTGCTGAAGTTATTCTTTGTCTTTACATATGCGGGACGTCATTTCATGCAATGGTTCAAGCTCCTTGCTTGATATTAAATCAAACTCTTGCACAAAATAGTAAAAATGTTTGTAGCATGCATTGACGTGTGCCTCCTGAAATAGGAATTAATTTGTGAAATATATTAGTTCATAACATAAGCTACTCTTAGAATAGTTACAATAGGTTTGTACTCACCGCACCAATACTGACGATTCGATCGAAATGATGTATATAGACATGCACAAACACACGAAATAGACGGGTTAAGATCTTGCGACAGAGTGTCGTAAATGTTTTAGGAAAAGGAACATCTAAAAGGAGAAGAGTAGATTGACAAAATTGAATGCAATAGTTAAATGAGACTTAATGTGTTTAGTTTTCAGAACAATGTTTCTCAGCATTTAGTCACCATAATGGACAAAAGAACTATTCCGTATTGAGAAAAGTTGTCAAAATTGCACAAAAGCTTCGTGCGAAACTGATCTCATGATGACAGCTGGACAGGATGGGGTTTCCATAAGCATAAATAAAGTATAAAACGAATTAAAGGACAGCAGCAGAAAAAAATAGGTGTTTTCCCAACTAAATTTAAAGAATATGCATAACAAGGAACAAATACAGCGTAAAGATTCAACTACAGTATCAAAGTTCGAACAGGGGTTGAATGTCAGCAAACTAGACATTTGAGGTATTGAGGACCGAAAAATAGTCTTATATATTGTATTGTATGGAAGCTACACCTTCATTTGCTTACATCACAATTTTGACAAGCATGTTGATTATGGTTGTAAAAAGTCTTCATACAACTTTTAAACGAATATTAAAAAAATTGAGGCAATATATAGCAGACGGATTGACGAAATCATTTCGTCGTGGTGATCACGAATATATATATATACTTTATATGGCCTCCAATGCTTCCTTTAGAACGCTTTAAATACTATTTACACTCTGTGTAAAGAATATACGAATCTTAAGTGAAAACACGAAATATATCATGACCTTTCAAACCGTCTATAACTTTTTTTTCTTCAGAATCATTATTTTCTTCTTCGTCTGTTTAACGCGCCTGTTTAAAGTTACGCTAATTTCTTTAGTGAATTTAAAATGTATGCATACCAGTCGATACGGGAAACACAGTTTCATTATTGATTTGCGTTTCAATCCAGTCCATGAGTAATTCAACATATCTTGGCGCTGGTAAAGCTGTTGGTTTCTTATAACTGTAAATAAATACGGATATTAAGGAATACAGATGCTACAACTAAATTTTAAGTAATGCTCTACACACCTATCACCATCTGCCCATAAGTATTCATAGCGTGAACCGCCGGACATGGTGGGACAGCTAGTTTCATTACAATATTCAGAAACTGTGCCGTAAATGAGATTTATACGATTGAAGAAGTCCACAACTGTAAGTTGTATGATATAAGTAAATTTAAATATCGTTCATTATTTTTTTTTTTTTGGGCCACTTACCATGCACCGCTACCCAGTCATTCATATTCTCACCCTCCGGCAAACGCACAACTTGCCGTAAATTGATGCCGGACTGTAGACTCGCCTGTGCCTGTTTGTGTAGCGAATAGCGTATGGTGCCAGCCGTGAAACGCTTCTTCGGACGAAAAGTCTGTATGTGAAAGTTGAATATAGTGACTATATAGCAGCATTAAAATATAATTTAATACAAACCTTGCCCTTCTGAAAGAACTCTAGGAAACCATTTAAGGCCATTCTGTCGCCCTGTATAAATATATACAATGTATATAATGCGTATAATTAATATATGCAGTACGTGCTTAAAATAGTAAACTAATATGTACCAAAATGAGTATAATGCTTGTTGAAATGCTATATTTCAAAAAAAAATTATGAGTTATTTTTGTTAGTTTTTTTTTTTTAGCTTCTCGTTTATTTTTTGATAAGCGATGCAAGTTGAAGAGTTATACAGATGTATGAAATGTTAAAATGCACATTCGCGTTTAGTGCGCTTTTACTAAATAATAGTTTTATAATTGCACTTTACAATTCTTCTGTGATTTGACAACATTTTGTTGTTGTTTTATATAAAATTGAGCGGTTAAATTAACTAAAGTTAAATGCTAAAAAAATCGCGTCTTTTTCTTTGGCCTTTGACAGCTGATGCGGTGAAATTTCAGTGTAAACGATTAAAATACCAACGTAGTTAATTAAATGTTATAAAAAATACCAAAAATCAAGAGCGCGCGGAATTTGAAATGTAATTTTTGAAATCACTTTAATTTCCACAAAGTAATGATTACCTTATGGAATTAAAAAGTGGGCACAGCATTGCTCGTGCTGTTATTAAACGACTTCTATCTTAATGCTGAAGGCGACAGTTGGGGAGGGCCGTGGTAGATGCAGATTGTTTATTTTCATAACTTTATATATCTTCACGTATAAACTATGGTACATTGAACCCTACTCAGGGGCGCAAGGAAGTTGAATAAGAGACAGTGGGATAAGGAGACGTGTTGGAAAGGGGACAAAGAAGAAGCGGGCGGACAAAAAACGCTTTCGATTCAAAATATCCATACATAATTCATTATATTTAGTTTTATGAATTAAATCTGAAGACTTGGAGACAAAAGCGGTTTCTGTAACAATCCAGTGTTTGTTGATATTTCTGGTAATATGAATAGGTATTTACTTCTCTGCATATAGTGATAATGACACTCGTTGCCGATGCAGTGAACAATAGTATGTTTCACATCAAAGCCTCGTAAGTGTTCTCCACTCACATTCTATTTTTTTTTTCATGGGGTCAAAACGATTTGAACAACAGAAGTAATTTTCACTTTTGAAATTGGATTCTTAATCTTCATTTGAAGTTTTGTCTTCTTTAATTTCATTAAAAAATTTGGTTAATTTTTTTTTTTTCAGGGAAAAGCAATTCATGTTGAGACACATTCACTAAAGACGTCGCACTTTTTTGCACTCGTGTAAAATACGATCCCATTAATTCCGAATCAACCGCATATCACAGGCAAAAAACAGTCAATAAACTGTCAAGATTTTGAACTTCAATATCAATGGTGACACCTCTGGTTTGAAGAATAATACTTCTCTCATTTATTGTAGTCAAAACTTATACCAAATGGAAGACATCACGATGCATTCGAGTTTTTGCATATACATGTTTTAAAACGCTGTTCACTCTGTTCGAGTTTCCGCACTCAACCTGATTTTAGTCCTGGCTTTCATATTTTATCGGAAAAAACGGAACCCTAAAAAAAAGCGAGCTCGGAATAATTTACTCCCTTTGAACTCCCCACTCGACGGGCCTAAGTGTATGTCTTTTCACAGAAGTAAACTTTATCAATGCACTTGAAAAAGTCGAAACTTTCTGTGATCTTGAAATAATGATCATATATCATAGACATTACGGTGAACAAAGCCTCGTCGTTGCTGGCTGGTCCCATATAGTATAACTAAGTTGTTCCTCACTGCTTTGGTACGCCCCATTCTTGAGTATGGTTGTATTATGTGGTATTCTCAGTACGAAACTCACTCTAAAGAAATTGCATTGGTTCAGAAAAAGTTTATAATTTCTGCTTTATGAAACTTGATTTGGGAACCATTTTATCGTTTTCCCTCGTATTCGAGTCGGCTTAAGTTACTTCGTTTTACTATTTTTTTGTTTTTAAATAAAAGTTAAAGTAGCTGATTACTTAAATTTGTAGCTGTGCAATACGACTAGTCCTGGTGTCAATGAGCTACGGGTTATTAGCATGCTAACCAACGTCTTGCCTTATTATTTATTCAACAATTGTTTTTACAAAATATATTGTACATAAACATCTCCAATGCTTTGCACTATAATTTCGACTAGCTTTCAGCGACCTGCACATTATCATAAATGTCTTCCAGTCCAGGTACATTGCGCAATTTTTGTAAAAATATATCGTACGCTTTTTGCTCATCCGCGCTAAGTTGTACAGCAATCTGTAGAGTATAAATAATATATTATGGTAAGCCAAACAAAAATTAACCATGTTTAAAAATGCATACATTCGGCGTAAACATATGTTCGGTATTATCAACTTGATATCCTTTGGTCTCGAGCGTTCTACGTAGTCCATTCAAATGCATAGGACTACAAATAAACTATAGAAATATTAGACTTTAACTGAAACACGTTGCGCTAAATATTTAAATACATACATTTACAACGCCTTCGGTTGCATTGACTACTTCAATCTCCTCCGCACCGCATTCAATAGCATCTTCGGTAGCACGTTCTTCTAAATCTTGTCCAGCTGTTAAGTTGCTCACATCGTATTTAGCTTCAACTAGTCCAAAATCCTCGAACATATGACTGACGTCTACGAAAATGCCGCTATAATTAAAAAGAAAATCGTCTTAGCTACAATATTTTTATTTATGTATATACATTGAAAACTTACCCGGCTTTCTTTACCGTAGCTGTCATATCCATTTTAACGCCGGAAAAGTTATCCGTATAGAGTGAACAAATCATATAGACCTTTTGTTTATAACGTATATCCAAACGACACTTCTTTAGTTCGGCTTTACTCTGCTGACTCTTCTTAATACTGTTCTGTATGGTTGCCATGGGCATATTATTGCGTAGCGCATTGTCGATGATAGAACGTAACTGTGAGTTGAGCGCTGGATCTGCGGAACCGCCTTCCTGTATTGCCAGTCGTAATTGGCGTGCTGTATTAATACAAGAATAAAGTAAATCACTACTACTAATTCATGAAAAAAATATCAAAAAATTCTACCTCGTCAATTTTCTGATATAATAGTATATGTATATTTGAGTTTCTCGATTTATGATTATACTTAAACCAGCGTCCAGTGTGATCGACAAGCTCGAACAACGATTAATCGCTTCAAAAGTGATTTATTTACCTAAACTTGCTCGAAAAAGTCTATGTACACCACAAAAAATATGAAATTTTAAATTTAATTGCAAATAGCTCAGCTAATGTTTTATGTATTGAATCATACTTTGTTTTATTATATAATTTATTAATTTCTCTTAACTAATAATATTTATTTTTACAGAATTGTACTGTTTTAAACTATAGTTTTAATTCATTTAATGATACATGTCAGGAAAGCATAACCACAAAAGTCTGCGCACAGGCTCTTTTTTTCGAAGGAAATGATGTGTTAACTGGTAGGATAACACTTTCTAGCCAGTAAGCCTCCTTGGCATGGATTCCACAAGTTTTTTCCAGTTGTAATTTTTTCCCATTGCTCCCCTATGATGTCTTTTTTCATATTTTTGGAGGTAATGATGTGTTAACGGATTCTGCGTTCGAGTAAGTCCCACAAATGCTCTATGGAAATCAGGTCCGGACATTGGGGAGGTGTCCTCAATTGATATTTTATTTTATAAAGGAGCCCATAACTTTACTTTATGCGCACTGTGCTTGGAGTCGTTGTCTTGCTGAAACCATTACTCTTCTTATAGCCCCAACTTCTGGGAACTTTACAGCAAATTATCCAAAACTTGGATATAACTAGTTTGATCCGTTATAGATTCAATAAATGTTAGTTTCTGCCATACACCCCAAACCACAAATCCTCCTCCAACATGTTTTACGGTTGGCAACAAATTTTCCTTTTCAAAGGCCGTACCGTAACGCTCTTTCTTCATACCAGCTTTTTTCCTTTTGTCCTTATTTACAGCTGAGAAATGTGTCATTTAACGGGAAACTCGACCATGATACCCAGTTTTTTTTTAATTTCAGGGCTGTATCATCGGAAATTATATTTGAATACCTTTCTTCTACTTCTAGTTTCAGTTGGTGAGCTTGGAGCTTGGATTCTCTGAAATTCGTCACACACAAATCTTATAAAATTTAAACTGATGAACAGCTGTAATTCTGCAATTTGACCGAGACGAGTTAGGTACCGTTGGACGCACTATTTAAAAACCTTTCTAACGGTACATAGTTTATCTTGTAGCAGACTGCTGTTCACTCTGTACGCTGGTTTAAATTAAATCATAAATCGAAAAAAACTCATTAGCTCCGAAAATTGACGCGATAGAATTTTTTGGTAAATGTTTTTTTTTATGGTTTAGTACTTAATATCTACTAAGATTACTGTAAAGAGAAAACCATCGCAGGTCTGTGTTTTTTATTAAATATTAAGACATTTGTTTGCCTAATTACCAATTCGCGTAAAAAGTGCCGCCTTCTGTCCATCTTTCTGTGCCTTGATGTGTTTTATGTTGGCCCACTTCGAGTGTCCAGCAAGTAGTGTTGCTGGTAAATGTATGCTACGATATGCTGCACTATTATTTACTAATTTTACTATATGCTGTTGACATTTAAGTAAGCTGCGTGCTGTGTACATGTCTCTATTTTTTTAATATTTTTTTTATTTATAAAAATACAATAATAATGCAGAACACCTGTTTCGCAACCACATTAACTTCTGTGTAGTGTTGCCCTACTACAAAATATACAAAAATACCATAAATATGCCGGCAAGTGTTGCCATACGTAGTGTGAAGCTCTATAAAACTTAATATAACTGTCGTGCTTACACTTACATAAAATAGCTTAAAGTTTGTAAAAAGTAGTGCATACAATGTATGAGCGAGAGCGAGTACGAGATATGACTATATTTTTTGTTGCTGTTGTTTTTTTTTTTTTTTTGCACTTAAGAGTCATTTTTGCAACTTGAAAGTTGTGCTTGCATCAAATTTAAGCATTTTAAACGATTTTTTATTTGCAAACACAAAACCAAAATACAGCGCAGCGCACAATGGCCAAGAGCAACGAGGACAGCATAATCTGGGATATTAAAAATGGTGAACTTGACGCTGTGCAGGATGCTTTTCCCAATGGAGTAATATCACAATTAGCGCACACACTAATTATCTATTCATTTACTTCATTAATTTTTTTCTTTTAATTTTTTTTTTTTGCAAACTCAAGAGTGACGGCGTCAATGCAGAGATCAAAGGCCGTTGTCCATTACATTATGCCGCCGATTTTGGACAGTTTCAGGTGCTAGAATATCTCATTAAACTGGGTGCAGATGTAAATGTATGTATATGAGGCACTCAAATTTCTTTGTATGGCTTGTAACCAACTAACCGGCTTAATTAAATAGAAAGCTGATAAACATGGCATTACACCGTTGCTGGCCGCTATCTGGGAAGGGCATACAAAGTGCGTGCAACTGTTATTGGAGAAGGTGAGTGTACTAATAAATGCGTGTGTTAGTATATTGTTTATCTCTAATCTCATATTAACTTTATTTAGGGCGCTTCCAAAACTGGTACCACACCTGATGGTCAGAGCTATGTTGAAGCTGCTGAGAAGGAGGAAATCCGTGCTTTGCTCGTTTAGGCACCTTGCATGCAATATATGTGTGTGTGCGTAGGTGGCTGTGTGTGTGTGTGTGTGTGTACTTGGACATCTAACAGCAAGTCCGTTTAATAGTCTAGCAGACATATTTTTATTATTATTACATATATATAAAATGCATATATATATAACCACAAAACCTCATTTTAGACTGCTGCATTCTATCTTACATATATTTATATACGAGTATATATACCTATATCTGTCGGTTTTTAAAATAACACACAACTTCCAAACAATTTTTTTAAAAAATAAAACAAAGTTACATTTAGAGTTGAAATGCATAAATTTTATCCTTTGTGATCCCATGAACAAATAAAATGGAAAAAAAAATAAATAAAAATTAATCCAAACTAAAAATCTTGTACTACGCATATGTGGAACCATTCCAATTACTACTACTAATATGTACTAATATTCACTGTTTTAAGGTTAAAATTTCACTATCCTATTTATTTAACATTTGTACTTTTATACCCTCCAAAATAAATGTTAACCGTTTGTAGCAAAGTTGGCAAAAACCTGAAAAATGTCTTGCTCTATGTATACGTTGTTTCTATGTTCGTCCGTATGTAGTTGCAGAAAATAGATTTCTAAATGTTTGGTTAAAATTTGGAAATTATAGATAATACGTCGTAAGAGCAAAGGGTAAGTAGGGTATTCCCGCGTGCTCTCTGTACTTTATCCATCTATCTTTATCAAACTATCTAATCGTAAGAAAATAGCTTACTGGTTTTAATAAAAAAACAATCGTGCGATTTCGATTCGTATGCATGGAAGATATTACTCAGGAGAATGCTACACAACATTTACCAAAGCAATATATGGATCGTCAGAACAATTCAGACCATCTGCGGTTTTTTTGGATCTATCGCAGGCTTGTGAGATAGTGTTTGGCATAACGAACTACTCCATATAATACGACTGTATAAAAGTTTGTCTCGTAATTTGCCGTTTTGATTTCTGCTCCAATATTAGGTTAAGTGTCTATAAGAACTATTGTGTTCATAGGCGAATAAATAAACTATGAAAGTCCTAACTCGAGTTTAGCTTTGTAAATGTTTCACAGATGGAATATTTGTTCTAGAAATTCTTAAGATACATTAGAATTGTGTGTTCTTTTGTTACAAACTTTGCTGCAGCATAGCTCTTTTCTCAGTTTCGTCTAAAGCTATAAATTGTTACAAAGTGAAAAAATGGCTTCGAATCAATTTGAATTTTCAGACATGACTCAAAAAGGTTTTCTTTTATAATCGGTTTCTTTATTATTATATTTGTGCAAAATACGATCCTATTGAACAAGATCGCAAAGTAATTTATGTCAAAAGTAAAAGAAATGTAAACCTAATTTCATAATTTTGTATTTGGGGCTTTATATCTTGACTTGACCGTCTAAGATTGTCTTCCACATAAGATCTTATAAAACTGGTGGTGAGATTGGGCTACATAAACTTTAAAATCAAATATGTTTAGTTTTGTAAAACCACCTGAGCTAATTTTCAGCAACAAAGACGAGAAAGTACTGAATGTTAAAGGATAATTCAATACAAAATCTTTTGTAACAACAAATTTTTTATAAAAGGAAACAGCAATTTTACAGTAGATACGGATTATATAAAGCCGGAATGGTAGTTTATTTGATTTGGATGCGGCATGTATGAAGCGCATTGTTAAGGCTATGCGACAAAGTCAAAATAATTGTTCCTGCATCATTTTCATTTTTTTTTTTTTTCTATTCTAATTCTATGAGCAAGCGTGAAACTTCACTGGAATGTTCATGCTTCTTTGTCAAAGAGCTGTTGCGATAACGTAATGACGACAGCCTCCAAATTGCCTGCAAGATTTGGTGAAAGCGAAGTATGATGAGCAAGCGATAAGTCGATTGTCTTGTTCAACAGTGAAAAACTTCTCTTCTCTTCTCAGAAAATAATTTTCCAACAGCTGATATATGCGGCAAAACGTTGAATTAGCCGACATTTTTTGAGTCTCACATGCCTATGGTTTCATGTTTCGAAATTTGAGATTTTGAAGCTTTGTAGAACTTAAGTTTTAGCTTAGCATTCAGTAAAAAGTGGTTTTATAAAAAGTCTTTTTAATCTTTTTAACAGCTTCAACTTTTTGCAGAACTAAACATTATTCTTAAGATATATCTTGAGCTAAAGACTTTAAATTTGATATTAATAGTTCTTATATAAGCTCCAAAAAGTATTTAACAATGGCAAAAATCAATTTTCGAGTTGTTCCGTTGGAGAATAGTGTTTATATTTTTGAATTAACAATTGCTTGAAGTATTTTACGCAGAAGGTTTTTATTTTTAGAAAATTTATTTAGACCCACAGTCTAAGCTTGTCAAAGTTGAAGTAATTTACCAAAATATGCAGAGAGAAAATTTACGCTTTATAAGGGCAAGTTTAGAGCTGTACATCTTTGCATCGAGCTAAGTCTTCGTATTTAACTTATTTAGTTATACTAACCGGCTTATTTTTAAAACTAAATGCATAAAAAAAAAGAAAATTAAATTAAATTAAAAGAACATTTTTATTTATTTTTTCTTATGCATCTATAATTTTGGGTACTTTTTAAACTTTGGGTTGAAAAAAGGCTGGGAGTGCGGGTAGGTTTGACTTTTGTATATGATTCTGTACATGTTCAAGAAGATATGCATCATAACTTCTGGCGAATACATTGTTTTCATTTCGGGCAATGATATGATATGCCTCAACGAAGATATTTTTAGATCCGATGAGGCGGAGAGAATGTTAAACAAATCCTCGTTTTGGCGCAGTCGAGAGAACTTGCGTGTGTTTGAGTGCCTGTACTTTTTGTAATCTTTATGTCTGTTGCGCCTCTTCCAACAATTCTCCAATAAGAAGACATTGAATGTCAATAATGTCCTGTCCATGATCCAAAACCTTATGGACCGTTGGGATTAATAGTTTCGTGGGATATTTTTCTTTGAGCAGCTGTGCGTTTCTTCCGGCATAGGATCCAAACTTGATGGGGCCTAACTTTTCTCTGCAGTTGAGAGCATTAAGTATAACTTGGACACGTTTGATGATGTCCACATCGATTCCCGTTATACGAGCCGTATCCTCCGTATGTTTAAAAAATTTACAGATTTTTGCCACCAACTTCGGCGAAACGAGCCACTGTGCAGCGCTATATAAACCCATCATTCTAAAAAAGGTTTTGAATTGGTCTACTTCAACCGAACGTTTGACAAGTGATTTGTTTATAAGAAAGTTAACAATCCGCTCTCTCCGTATTTTTGTATACTTGTATAATTTATTTTACGATTTTTCTTTTTACAATATTTTTACAATTCTCTTGGTAAATAAATGTACTAAAAATATTTACTTCATGCAACAAAATATATATGGGAATATATAAAAAAAGTAAAATGAAAAATATGAGTACATTTTTGTTTGTTTGCATTTTTAAGCTATACAATTTTAAACTCTATATACAATCTGCTATTATTTTCATAGTTGTATATATGGAAGTGCTTAAGTAGTTGCAATATTTTCCTGCATATATAGTAGAGTTGCTGCAAGTACACTACACAAGTACTTCATCTTCCGGGTGTAACACACATTGAGCTACATTTTGTTGAGTTTGGAAAATAAACTTAAATGTCGTTTATTATTATTATTATAATTACTATTACACATGGTCATATTAGGTTAGTTTTTTACAATTAGCTTTTGAATAGTAACAAAAAAAAAAAAGAAGAAAAATTAAATATTTTTGCTTGTCTCTATACATGAATTTAATAAATACAAATGTATTAAGTAGTGCTACATATACAATACAGCATAGATTATACGAATTATAAAGGTGTACTTTATTTATAACTATACAGCGAGTGTATTTCGGCTTCATTTAAAGTTTTTCGCATTTGTTTTGTTTTGTGGTTTTTGTTTGTAAATTACTTAGCTAATTTTTCTGTTTTTGTTTTTCGAAAATTAGCAACACTTTAATATCATAACTAGATTTTTATTACACGATAATTGCGACTATTTCATCATTTAATTTGTTAATATATGCTCGAGTTTTACGAATTTTTTAGCTTTAGCTTTTGTTTTTCTTTCTTTTAATATAATGTAATAGTGATATTCTTCTTGACGCTTTGTTTTATTTTTATTTTTAATGTAGTTTTGTCTCTGAATTTAGTTCCTATACGCAAAAAGTCTTTAGTGTCTATTTAAACATTTCCTAATTCGATTATTACTTACAATGCCTAACTTGTGTGTGTGTACATTTGTTAAAATACGCTTACAGACGATATTACTATTTTACAAATTCTACATTATATATTTTTGTTTTTTTTTTTTTTGACTTAATCTATACGTTATTAGCGGCCTATTTATATTTCTAGAACGTTTGTATGCATTATTTGTTATTATTTTTACTCTTTTCTCTCTTAACGCATTTCGTAGTTAAACTGTGAACAATGCTCAACAATTACTTAAAATATCTAAATTTTCCGTTTTTCTTTTGAATTGCATAATTTTTTCTCGTTTTTTTCTTTCGCTTTTTTTACAAAAATATTTTTATTAATTTGATTTATTATTTTTTTTTTTTAAATATTTTACTTACGCTCGGTTTTTAAATATACCTATATAGTAATCGAATGCGTACTTATCAATATAAACACTTAATTAATTATAATCAAATTATCATGTAGGGTGTCTCACGCATAGTCCTCGTCGCTATAGTCATCATCTTCGTCATCGTCTGATGAGACTATTTTTCGCTTTCTTCGTTTGCTACGCGGTGGATTTTGTTTGCGTATATTGATTTTCGTTGCCGATTGACCCATCTTGGCAGCGGACCGGGATGTGGGCGTAGACGGCGCTTCCTGTAATTTATGGAATGAAAAAAATTAATGAACATTTGTTTTTCTTTCACGATTTTTATATTTTTTGGATAACCGTTTAAAATATAACGGGCAGTTATTCTGCTGGTTAATAAAAAAACGGGACATCGTAAATGGCGTTTTTTTTTCTTTCGTAAAAACGAGGATACGGGAACAAGCAAAACACAGAACATATTAAAAGGGAATCTCTGGTCACCTTAAATAATTTCTTTATGGCCTGGTCACACGTTCTTATATTTTCGTGTCAGTTTGCTACGATAGTCGCGCGACCTCGTGTGACCATGAACCAATATATCTCGTCAGCAATATCGCGCGACATTTTTGCAAATAGTAGCTCCGTTTCTATTTCGTGTAAGATCACCTATTTAACTTTTGTCTCTGCACTTGTTGGCCGCAGCAACTATTTCCGACTACAAAGAGAATAGCATCTTAAGCATGACATAAAAATCGGGACAATCCGAAATATTTCAATAATATAAAAAGGAAACCAAAACAGGTCAATTGATGAAAACGTATTTTTGCAGTGGTGTGATCAGTATCGATTTCAAAAGCATTTTGGTATTTTGGTTTTGAGTCTAAATTTCTATAGTTTCGATCGAAATCAATTTGGTGGTAGATTGGGTGGTAGGGTAAGGAGGCATGGGGAACAAGTGACAGGGGCAAGAGTGGCAGAGGGAAGGAGAGGCAGGTGAGGGGGCCAGCTAGTAAATTAATAAAAACAAGTTTTCATTGATTTTAATTTAAAATTGCAAGGGCAAACTCAAGTATCTTTGTCAAGATGAATTATTCCTTCAATTTATGAAGGAAAACAAATCGTTTGTAGTGAATTTTTCAAAGGGCGAGTACAGACCTTTCATTGGGATCGAATTCTGTTACTCCACGAAGTATTTCTATATTGAATTTGTTTGTCGAAACTTTACAATTGCAATCCATCACTTGCCTGTTTAAGAAATTACGTGTTTCCTATAGCTAACTCATTTATAACTTCGTCTGCTGTGACACAAATATTTAGTTTTCTAGATTCATATGGTTACGAGCCAACAATTTTTCGATACGTGAGAACAAGTTTTAATGCAACTATTTTTACTTACGCGCATCGTTGTTGTCAACAAGGCAGATGAAGGTGTATGATGCATGCCTACAACATTATTATAGTTGGGCGTAGAAATCAACAGCGTGTTATTAGTACCAGTGCTAGGACTGATAGTGCTATCATTTAACATTTGATTAGAGCCACCTTCCGCCGTTGAATTTTGCATAGAGGTATTTGGCGTTGTATCCGATTGTGTTGTATTGTTAAGTTTTGATTTTTCGTCCGCATCGGAGTCTGCATCTTCGGGATCCAATTTAAGCATTAATTGTTTGAACTGTAAATGTTTAAAACATAAATAAAACATCTCAAATACAATATTTTATTTTACTTACGTCCAAATACTTGACAACCAAATCCAATTTCTCTTCATCACTCAGTTGTCGTTCGGCGGCATTTTCTAAATTCACAACATTTTGGTTTTGTGATTTATTAATGACCTCAATGGTGGTTTTCGGATTAAATTCAGCAACATGTTTTCGTGTCACAGCTTTTTCGTAGATTTTCTGTTCTGATGGTGAATAGCGTGATATTTTGCCATCAGTCAGACCATACATATCCTTTAAATGCTCTTTCAGTATAAGTAACAGCATACACGCTTGTGCCGAAGTGATGCATTTCTGTATTTCAGTCGTATCATCCGGTAAACGTTTGAACAACACTTGCGGATCCTCTTCATCATCGTCATCTTCTAAGATATCACCGATGTTTTCACTCGGCTTCATACATTCTTTATACGTTGCCAAGAGATTTGTACCCGCCATCGATATATGCAAATCAATTTGATGTATCAGATACAATGGTTCATCCTGCACCACATATGGAAAATAGGCAAGATTATCGGCTATGTACAGCATTTGACGTAATGAAGTTTTCTGATCATCGAATTGCTTCGTTACAGTCTGCACTAAGGCGCGACGCTGTGGTTTTGTAGTTCGCAACAGTGTATAGAGAAAATCATTCAACGATGTGGGTGCCTGATCTTTGCCGCGTTTGCTGGAAGAACAGGTAGAAATTAATTTGACCTTTAAAATGCGCTTATTTTCAACTTACACATAGCCACGTATGACATTAATTTTGTCACGAGTATTGCACTGTAGTATTTCCTGTAGTTTAAAACACAATTGCAAACCGAATTGCACTTTCATGTTAACAAAACCCGAATAGGTTTTATCAATATCCTTTAGCAGTGCATCGGCACGATGCGCAGACTGAAAATTAATTTATAAACAAAAATATTAATTCCTTTTATGTTAGGTACTAAATAACTTCACACAGCATACATACCTCTAGCTTGCAGTCTGTGCTTAGACATATTAAATAAGGTACCATGCGCACTGGATGCACTAAACCCTGCCGCAAAACAATTTGTACAACTTTTACTGCCCATAGACGCACTGAATCATCACGATTTAGAAAACAATCGAGTATTTCTTCAAGGTACAACTGTATGATGCGACTTGCCATGCCAGAGGACACGTCGTTCATCTCTTTTAAATCATCAGTCTTGGATTGCTTCTCCCCTGCAATGAAATTCAATTATTAGTATTATTGTTTAATTTAATGCTTCATAAAATACTATAAAACTTACATTCTTTCTCCTTATTGTGCATAAACATTTCGGATTCAGTTAGATAAATCCAAATATTGCGCATACAAATGATTTTAATGCTCGACTCATTCGAATTCGAGCTTAATTGATCACAGTAATATTGTTTCAGCTCGGATCGGGTGAGATAATCATCATTCATTACACAAAACGAACCGAGCGCAATGAGCGCTTGTTTGCGTATTTCTTGATTTGCACAAATACAGAAGAACATTAAACAGTCGAAAGCATCATCGCATATTGTAGCAGGAAGCCCATTTGATTCACCTGAGGAAATAAAAATAAATTTTAGGTCAATGATATAACATAAATACAAGTGAAATCGTATTCAATTTAGAGAAAAAGTGATTGGAAGCTAAATAATTAATAATTTTTGATGTGAAAGATCTTTACATTCGCTCCCGGTATGGAGTATTTTCAGCGGCACATTAGTTCAGCGCAAGATTTAACTTATTATGTTTAAACTAGTTGTGAATTATAAACGCTTGAATGTATATAATTCACAGCTTGTTTAATTGTTTTCTCTTTTAACCTTCCTTCTTGTTGGCCTACCTACCATTTTCCTCCCCAAGGCTCTTATAAATAGCTAATGCTCTTGACTCAACCGTTTTCCTTACAAAAACGTAAAAGTGTGCGGTAGGTCTGGAGAATTGTTGTTTTCATGATTCACCGCTCCGACCTGTCGGATATCTGAGCATCAGTAACATGAAATTTGTTTGATTGTTTTTCTCCATCAATTGCTAATATCATCTCAGGCCCGTTAGAACACCGTGTTGAGGAATAAAAAAAAATGAGGTGTCACGGGAAACCCCGAAAAAGCGTTAGGTACTTAATGCTTTTCAAAGCAATAGCATTAGGCATCACTTAACGAAAAATATGCATAAACTATTTGTGAATTATAACTGCCTCGCTCTTGTATGCAACTCATAGTATAGTCCAAAGTTCGGCCACTGCATACATGCGCATTTTGCAAAAGATGACGTGAGATTATGCACTGATGAACGCAACGAAGTAAGAAAGAAAATATTTTTGTTTATCGTTTGCTTTGTATACGTACACATGTAGTCGAATGTACAGTAGCTCGGGTCGTTTTGCTACTATGTCTCCCCTAAACAACGTATTTGTAGAACTCTCATTTGGTAACTATTTTCTACGTTTACTGCTCACATCAATAGCTAACGCTATAGCACGAGATCATTTTTACACTAAGATACTTATACATATTTTACTAGGCCAATTGTTTTGAGCTCAGCTACGAGTGCTCATCAGTCTGCTGGCTATGATAGTGCGTTCCATTTAATCATGTGGTACTTTGTTATCGACTAAAATCTGCATTATCGACTTTTTCATTTGACATGTTATGTCACTTTAGGATCAAAATAAACAAACTTTGGATCTTAAATTCCAAATCGATGGTAATAACGTTGAGATCGATACAACAACTGAATTGGCTACCTAGATTGCGCAACTTAACACCATCCGACTATTTTCTTTGGGGCTACACGAAGTATAAAGTCTACGAGAATGATAAAAAAAAAAACTATTAAATAGGGGCTACCTCAAAGAAGAACGTAGGCTCCTCCTGAAATTTTTTCTACTACTTTTCAGCATTCGCCGAACTTCCTCAAGCTCTTTGCATTAATCAGCTTTTATCGTTTCTTGCTTTTATTTTATCTTGCTTTATACATTTTTTGATTTTGGCTATGTTGTGTGTCTGCTTCGTCGCTGTTGCTCCAAATATACTCTCTTGATTTCTCGTTATTACGAGTATTGATTATTTTCATATCTTGATTTTGTCAACTGTAGAAGAACAATACCATTAGCTTCAAGCTACATTTGCTAATGCCTCAAATCATTACTGATATAAGTGTGGAATCTGTATTTACAGTCGTCGGTAGGTATGTTAGATATCGTGTAACGACTTGAACGATCTTTATAAAATTTATAGAGTTTATTACAATCGATCAGGATCATTCTCGTCAAGCTAATCAACAATATATTATATACACCCTCTGGATGTTACAAACTTTGTGTATAGTGAGATAATTTTTGTATTCAAGATCAACTTACCGAAAGCTTGCGGCGCTTTAAAATCAAAATAACGCATTAGTATGCCAATGGTAAACAAACTGCGCCGAAACATAGGCGTATAGACGTTATCAATGCTACAATTGTTTTGTACAACTTGATTGCGTGCCATTTCCAAAATGCGATAGAATCTGTAATACAAAAGAGTTTAATTAAATGTAATGTAAAAGCAAAAAATAGTTTGCACCAAACTTACTTTTGAAAACAATCACGTATTAATTTGTAATTCTTTGTAATTTTATTTACAACAGCACCCAAACATGATACACAACTGGTCACTTCAGCTTGATTGCGCGATACAACCAACAGCATTAGGTGTTCCTCCAGTGATGCCAAAAACGATTCGCTGGCATTATTAACCAGCGGCACAACCTGCAAAATGTAAAATTTAAATAAAAATTAATATATTGTACAAGTACAATAATTACACACCTTTTCCAGTATATCAGCTACAGCACATATGAACTTCGGCGCTATAATCGATTGACATTTGATATTAAGGTACGGCTCAATGGTTATTGCATGCCGCACTAAAAGCTGCGGTCGTACTTTGGCCAAAAGATGCAACGTTGTTATGCAGCCCAACATGCGGGCATTATCGGTATCCTCCAGCTCAATGAGGCGATCAACTAAGCCATCTGCCAACTGCTGACATGCCAAAACAATTTCCGCCGGTGGTTCGGTATTTTTCTTAACAGGCTCCTGCGCAGTACCATCCGGTTTAACCATGTTCTCTTTGGGTTGAAATATCTGTGTTTGTGTGCGAGTAGAAATTAATTGAATATTATTTTTCTTTCGTTTTATGTTTGATTTTATGCTACTTACACTAGTGAGTAAACCTTCCAGCCACGTTGTTCCCGTATCGTGTGCTGTATTTACTACGTCTATGATTTGACTGATTTTGCGTTGTACCGCATGCTGGAAAGTAAAAGAAGTAAATTAATTATATAATTATTTATGATTATTATATATATTAAAAATAGTTTAATAGTTTGTGACATGGGAGACCTCGCATATAGCTCCCATTCAAATCTATGATTCAAATATACATATGTTATGATATATAGGGAATTTCTTTATTATTCAAGCTACCGCCTCTACTGCAGTACCCACTTAAGCGTACGGCATCTGGAGACCTCATAACTTTCACATCTGATTTTAAATGGCCTGCGCCCAACTTTGCCATGATAGCTTTTTTTCGTCTTTTGTTCTTCAGTCGAAAATTCGAAAAATGATGATGGTAAAAATGGTGATTTTGACTGAAAGCCTCCAGACTTCTTGCTGTGAAATTTTTTGAAGTTCAAAGCTAATGTCAACAAACCATTGACAATGGAATCCTCGGAAGACAATATTGGACAGGAAATGGTTCGACCCGGGATCTCAGCATTAAAATAGAGGAATCTAATGAAGCTTGTCTCACGGCAATCGAAACTGAGGTCTGGCACCGACACAGAGGAAGTTTCTATTAAGGCCAAAGATTGCTAATCTTATTCGAAAAAGTATAACTAAGTTCTTGGTTAGAGTCGCCCCAACAACAACAAACATCATGACTATATATATTGTCTCAATCTTAAATGATGATCAAGCAGCTACCGTCTGATTTAAATTGACCCGGACTGGTGGATTTAAACCGAACCGGTAAACTGAATCGGTAATATTACTTGTTCTTAAGTTAGCTGTCACTGTCATTGACATGATTGCCAAGTTTGAGTTTGATGCGATAATTATATGTATGTTTGACAGCTGCTTGTTTACGACGCGAATTTTAACATGTAAAAAAAAAAAATTGAACAATGAGTTTGCTTGAAATTTTGTGTTTCCAATGGAATAACGGCAACGGAATCATTCAAAATGTTACAAGTGTTTCGAGGACTCTACTCTATCGTGAACGCAAGTCGTCCATTCACCTCTGTTAACGACAAAAAAGAAAAGTGATGGAAATTGTGCTCGAAAATCGTCGTGTTGGCATTAGAAAGGTAGCAGAGACACTCAACAACTCTTATGGATCGACTCAACACATTTTGGTTGATGTTTTGGGTATGAAACGCATCACCGCCAGACTCGTTCCAAAAGATTTGAATTTTTGGCACATTCCAGATTAATTGTGACGGAGTTTTTGGCCAAACATGAAACAAAAGTCATTGCACAACCAACGTATTCACCAAATTTGGCACCCTTTCGACTTTTTTCTGTTTCCGAAATTTAAATATACGCTCCGGGGAACGCGTCGAGTCGATTGAGGACATACAAAAAAATTGTCTGAAGGAACTAAAGGGTATCCCGGCCGAAGCGTATAACAAGTGTATGGAAAATTTGATTAACCGTTGGCATGCTTGTATTGACTCAAAAGGAGCCTATTTTGAAGGCGAAAATAAAGATTTGTATTAAAATGCATAAAAATGTTGTTTTTCTTTAAACAGTCTGGGTCAATTTTCGTATACTTCATATGATCCGCTGCTCATCCTTTTACATCTGTTAAATACATTTGCACAAATATAATACACACTTTCACTCTATGAGTACAACGTATTTTGGTTGGCATGTAAGAATTTACTGATAGATCTTGTGAAGAGTATAAGTGCTTCGACTTCGCCGAATTTACATCCTTTCATTTTTTTTTTTTTTTTATGGTTACCTTATCATTTTTTACGCACGGCGTAAACCACATTTTCATAAAGACTTCTGTCACCAGTTTTTGTATACCCTCCTCATCGTGTACGCGTCTAATCATTTTTACACAAATTTCCGGAATCTTTTCAAAATCGGGATATCCTATGCAAATATCACGTAGAATTTTTATCACACGTTTGCGCACTGAAACGCCGGTATCCTAATATAAAAAATAAATTTCAAATTAATGAAATATAATTTTGGGAAATATATAAACATTCCAAAAAAAACTTACCAATATTCTGGTAGACAACATATCGTAATACTGATCTATTAGCTCCTCACTGCTTAGCACAAATTTACCAACTAAATCAACAGCAGCCTCACGTACCGATATTGCTGCATCAAGAAACTTCTGATTAACGCCCATTTGCATATCTTTACGTTTTAGCACCAAGGGATCGACTTCAACAATATTGGCTAGACATTTCATTGCACGCGTTCTTACAGCTATGGATGGTTCACTAATTAAATGGTAAGAAATTTTAATTATTGAATTACAAATTATATAATTGCAACAACTACTTACTTAACGACTAGGATAATCTTTTTCAGATATCCATCAAATGACTGACTAAATGGCCTTTTGGTTGCTAGATACTGAGCTATCAAATGCGCATTATTATAATCTATATAAGTCTTTATATGCTGATGTGATGTATGATTATGTTCATTGGCTGTTGCATATGGCTTAATTTTATTGAGTAAGTATTGCTTGCGTTCCTCGAGTACATTAAATATTTCCAAATTTAGCTCTTGATCTGTTATGCGTTGCGTATTTTTGTTATCTTGATTTTCATTTTCATCGCTGGAGCTTGAATCTGAAGTATCCGATGATTCTTCTATTAAGTGAAAGAGTTACAAGTAAAATATAATATAATATTTATATATAAGCATATCTAAATATTATAAAGAACAAACCATTTTTTCGCTTTTTTCGACTGGTGTTTTTCTTGCGTGATGCAAAACCTTTTTCACCTTCTTTGATGCGACGTCGCTGTGCAATTGTATCGCGATACCATTGCACCAAATAAAAATGTCTTGCATAATCCCATATTTGATTCTCCTCTTGCGCACTCACAGCTAGATAATCCAATAGTATCTTCTGTAGAAATTCGGTGCGTTGTTCCTCGGCATCCAATTCGATTTTGTTCTGTAAAATATTTTATTAGGCTTTTTTTTTTCTTCTAGAAACTATTACAAATCAAATCACTTACATTTACAATTGGCATATCACCCTCTTTTTCCTGTTCCGCCTTAATTGATTTAATCATCGAATCGATTATATTGACTTTACAACGCGATTCCACAGTATCCTTGCGTAAGCGTGCTGCCACTATGCCCAAATAATCCAGCGATACAATGCGTATCGTTTGTTCTATGGTCTTATCCGAGACATAACGCACCAGCATTGTACCAAGCAGTGAAAGCAGCACTTCTGAAGCTGGCCACTCCGGTTTATTAACGGTGGACAGTAAATCATGTATGAAATTTTCAAATAATGGACGGAAATCGGTTTCATTTGAACGCGATTTACATTTATTTAGAAATGTTGTCAGAAAATTGCCACCAATGCTAATGGCTATATCGTATTTCTTTAGAACGACAACATCATGATTGGGTTTGCCAATTTTTGCAGCACCACCAGGTGTTTCATCATCCAAATCGATTATCTGCTGTGTAACACCCTTTGCATTATTCTTCTTACTATCGCACAGCGATTCCGGCAGTATGCTGGCGCATTGTATAAGCTGTAGTACAAGTGCTGTGACCATTTGTATATTGCCGCTATTATTGGTTAATTTATAAGGCCGTAGATTCTTCTTCGACGATGGTAAACGATCGATGGAAGAGAGTATATCGCCCAGTATGCTGCTGCGTATTTTCTCATAGTGTTCTTTGCGAAAAATCGTTGTAACCAACTCCAGACAGACAAATTGCAGCGTTTCAATGCTATCCACAAAGAATGGCTCTATGGCTATTGTTGACAGCGGCAGCACAATTGTATCCACAAATATGCATTTATCGAAGAGTGTAACAAAAACCTTCATCAATTCAACTGCTTTTGAATAGAACAATTGTAAACTGCGATGATGGCTTTGATGTGACTTTGCCTTGCGACGATTATCCGTTTTCTTCATACTCTTCACTGTATAAACAGGATCATAGAGCGGAAATATTGTTTCACGAAATTGAAATTGTACAAATTTGATGATAAGCGAAATATTATCCTCTTGCAGAAATTTTAAATCATTGACTGTTGAATAGATATTGCATATAAGTAAACACGCCTCCATAGCATTTAGTATTTTCTCAATCACTTCATCGTCAACAATATCATCCTCGTCTTCTGGACCAGCCGAATAGTTTTTTGCTAAATAAACATTGCGCATAGCATAATTTATAAGTAAAGTTAATTTATTTTTCGGTATTGAATCCAATGCCTGTTTCGCTTTCAATTTGGCAACATCATTACTCATGGTGTTTAACATTTTTGAAGAAATGCATTCAATATTCTCGTCGACATCGTCTGCAGATGAAAGGAAATTAATTAGTATTGTTTAGGTAAAAAAAAAAAAAAAACAAATAAATAGTAAAACTACCAGATTCAAAGTTCGGCGTATCCGTATCATCCAGCAATTCAATAATTTGTTCCATGTTACGCATAAACTGCTGATATGTCTGCGAGCGTGTTATCTCTTCTTTGGTGCATTTTGCATTCGGTGGTGTCATAATACGCTCTACACGACGCACTTTTGGCTTTGAAACTATAAAACGTAATGTGTATTAGTTAACAATGTAATACAAAATAATTAAATTGATTAGTAGGTTGGTATGAGTAAAACTTGTTATATTTTACAAACACAGTGATTGATTAGTTTTGCTATTGTAAATGAGTATTATTTTCTGTTAAATTATTGCTATTTTTGGTCAATGGTTTTTGGTACTGTTTGTTATATAGTAACAATAAATTTAACAGAAAATAACAATATACAAAAGGAACAGTGATTTTAACATACAAAATGTACTTTGAACAGAAAAAACAGTGATTTTAGCAGAAATAACTTTAACTTGAACATAAGTAACATAGATTTTAACACAAAAGAACAGTGAATGTAGCAGATAAACAGTGGTTTTAACAGAAAATAATAAACTTAAAACAAAACAAAAATGAAAACAAAAAAAAAAAATTAAAAAAAATAACAGTGCTAACAGAAAACAACAATGAGTTTAATAGAATAATAACATACAAAATAAAAACTGTTATTTTCATAAAATAATAGTGATAACATATTTAATAGTGATTTTAACAAAAAGCAGAGAAAACAGCTTCAATAATCTTCATACGTAGTATCTAGTATATTGCCATCTAGTTTTCTTAAATTATAGTTGTTTTTTTGTTGCCTTCACATCATTTTTAAGGTGGTTAACTTAAAAAAGAAAAAATAAAAAACCTAGTTTAAACTAGAAAAACCACAAAGTTTGCGATTTGGTTTATGGGGATTATCTCTAACTATGTGAAGGTAATAACAAGCCTTCATATCGTACTTCAAGTTTATATTGACTGTAATGAATGGGTGCTAGCCCTAAAAGTGAGTGGTTTATGGGGATGGGGCGTGAGTTGGTTTATGGCGATTATCTCTAACTATGTGAAGTTCATAACAAGCCTTCATATCGTACTTCAAGTTTATATTGACTGTAATGAAAAAGTATTTCATACAAAATGAGAAGATTGGTCGGTAAGTTTGTATAGGTGCTAGCCCTAAAAGTAAGTGGGGCATGAATGTTGTCCATGAAATATGTTCAGCCTTTCTAGGAATATAGAAAGTCTGCATACCGATTTAAGATCGATATCTTAAATACTGAGGATCTAGTTTAGATTAATACACACAGAGGACAGACGGACGGGTATTATGGTTAGTTTGATTCGTCTCTTCAAACTAATCAAGAATATATCTACTTTATTAAGTCTCCGTCGCTTCATTTAATGAGTTACAAACTTCGTGACAAAATTGTAATACTGTTCAGATTACTTGTAAGATGTATAAAAAATAACACCTATTTTTACTGTAAAACCAAGTGATTTACAGAAACAAAAGTGATTTTTAAACAAATATAATTGAATTAAACAAAAAATATAGTGGTTCGTTTTTAAGAAATGACAGTGATAACAAACATAACATTGATATAACCAGCAAATAGCAGTGTTTGATAATGAATATGACAATGGTTTTGAACAGAAATTAACAAAAATTTACAGATAGTAATTTAACAGAAATAAAAGTGCTTTAAATAGTAAATAGCAGTTACTTTAAAGCATAATAGTGATTTTAACAGCAAAAAATTTATATAACAGAAAATGGATTTGACAACTATTTTAACATAAATTGTAAACATTGAACCGAGTAATAGAGTTTATAATAGAAATAAAAATAGTTTTAACTGAAAGGTTATTGATTTTAACAAAAATAAAAGATATTTCAACAGAAACTAGCAGTTCTATCAAAAGAATGCCAGTTATAACATAAATTACAATTTCTTTTATATAAATAATTTTAACTGAAAATGCCAATGAATTTAATAAAGACAACAGAAAATGTTATGTAAACAATAGTATGTTATATAACAGAAAGTATAATTGTTATTAACATAAACTAACAATGCTATTGAAAGCAATATCAGTTATTTCAAAATAAAAATAGTTATTTTAACAGGTTAATAATTAACTTAAAAGTATGTAATTTAAAAATAATAAGAGTGACTCTTATAGAAATAACAGCTATTGTAGCGAAATAAATGTTATTTTATAAGGAAATAGCAGTGATTTAAAAAGAATATAACAGTGTTTTTAACATAAGTGATTTTTTCAATACATAACAGAGACTTAGAAAATAAAATTATTTGAACATAAATAGCAAAAAAAAATTTACCAGAAAATAACGCTTATCTTTACAGAAAAAAAGTAGTGGTCCTAACGGTACTAGTAGTTATTTAACATCAAAGTGCAGTTATTTAATATTAGCAAATTAGCAGCGTTTTTTAAAGAAAATTGTATTAATAATAAATTTAACAGAAAATAGCAGTTATTTTAACACGAAATAGCCACAAATTTAACCAAAAATAAAATTGATTTTAATAGAGAAAGTAGTGATTCTAAAGAACATAGCAGTGATTTAAACACATAAAATAGCCACGAATTTAAACGAAAAAAAAACCGCTTATTTTAACACAAAAAAGCAGTGAATTAATCAATACAAAGCGTATTTTTGTTGTTGTTGTTAAATTTAAAACTGCTTTATGATTTACAAAAGCGCAGCAGTCAGCACTGTGATTGAAAAATAAGCGTACATTTCTCCAATTGTACTTACATATTTGCTCCGGTGGTATATCATCTATGGCAATGGCCATTTTACGTTTAACGCCTGTCGTACGCTTTTCATCAGCTTTCATTACATTAAACATGTCAATTGGTGGTGCTGCTGTTACTGCTGGCGTCTTTGTACCATTGTTTGTGTTGGCAGTATTATCAGCACCAGCAGCAGCATTAGCAGCAACAGCGGCGGCCGTGGCAACAACAGCTTCTTGATTAGTAGTGATATCATGTTGCGGCGGCTGCTGCTGCTGCGACTGCTGCGATAGTAAACCCATCTTATTTGCCAATTCTGGTGACTTTTGTACAAATTCTTTAATACTTTGTTGCATGAGGCGTGCATCATCGGCGTTAAGTCGATTTATACATACCCGAACTTGGGATTTGCCGCTTGATGAATTTGATGATGATGCTGTCGCCGATGTAGTTGTCGTTGTTTGCGTTGTTGTTGTTGTAGCAGCAACTGCAACAGCAGCAGTAGTAGTAGTTGCAGCGTTTGTAATTGCTGTCGTTTCTGCTGCGGTTGCTGGCAAATCTGTTGCAGTAACTACAGCATTTATATTGTTTTGATGATTTAACGTTGTCGCTGGCGTTGTTGCTGCTATTGAAGTTGAAGCAAGCTGTTGCTGTTGTGTTGCCTCCGGTGCAATAGCAGCTTGTACTGGTGATTGGTATGAAGGATTTTTGATTTGTTGTTGTTGCTGCTGCTGCTGCTGTCGCTGTTGTGCCATTATTTGTTGTCTTTGCAGATTGAGTACGTTTTGAAAATTGCCTTGTATAGTTGTTGTTGTTGTCGTTGTTGATGGCGCAGTTGCTTGCTGTGCTAATGTATTGTTTTGTAGTTGATTAAATGCTTGCGATAGCGTTTGCTCTGAAGGTGATGATTTTGATTGCTTTAGCGGATGATTTTGATGTGGCTGCTGCGTTTGCTGTTGCTGCTGTGGCGGTTTTTGTTGCGTATGAATTTGTTGTGCTTGCGTTTGAAGTGAAGGTTGTTGTTGATGCTGCTGCCGTGGTAACGCTTGATTGCTGGCATTTTGATTAGCTAATATAACTTCGAGCTCTGTGGTTTGTTGTTGTAGAGGCGGTTGTGGTTGCGCTTGAATCACAGACTTTGTTTGTGGTTGTTGTTGTTGTGGAACTTGCGATTGCTGCTGCTGCTGCTGCTTTTGTTGTTGTTGTTGATAATGTTGCTGTGTCTGCTGTATCACCGATGTTTGTTGTGCGATCTGTATTTGCGGCGTTTGTTGTATTTGTTGCTGCTGCTGCTGCAGTTCGAGCTGTTTTTGTCGCTCCAATTCTTGCTGCTGCTTTAATTGTTGTTCTTGCCGTTGCTGCTGCTCTAGCTCTTGTTGCTGTTGCAATTGTTGGCGCTGCAGTTCTTCCAATTGTTTTTGCTGTTGCAATTTTTGCTGCTGCTTTTCGATTTCTTGCTGCTGCAGTTGTTGTTGCTGCGCTTGCAACAATTGCTGTTCCGCTGCAATATCCATATTACGCCGCGTTCTACGTGTTGGTGTTGTTACGACAGCTTCGACAGGACTATGTTGATTAAGAGGCACAGTAATATTGCTAAAAACAAAAATGAAAATAGTTACGTTATTAGTTGTAGTTTCTCACATAATATATAGCGCTAAAGTTTCAATATACTTCATTTGTGCAATTAATGTTTGTTGCGGCGGTGACGCTTCAGCTTGCATTGTTTGTTGTTGTTGTTGAGGTTGCACCAACGACGACTGCTGCTGTTCTTGTTGCATTTGTGCGTTTAAATGTGGCACAGCTTGTTGCTCTGTAAATGCATTCTGCTGCTGTTGTTGTTGTTGTGGTTGTTGTTGCGGCGCTATGCTCGTTGTTGCAATTTCATTCTGTAGTGGCAACTGTTGCATTTGTTGCTGCTGCTGTTGTACATTTGTTGCTACAATATGAAATTTTTTGTAATATTTACATTGAATATCTTGTTTATTTTATTTAAATATTTACCAATTCGTTGTGGCGTATTGAATACCGTCGGTCTATAATTATATATGCCCTGTAGTAGCTCAGGATATGTACTTATATTCGTGCCATGTTGTTGTATAGCATACTGCGGCTTTAGCTCACTGCAATGACGTAAGAATTATAGAAAGGATTAGGCATACATTTAGAGGTTTAGAACTTTGAATGAAATTAAAATACTGAGATTACATCATTTCAAAGTGAAAATTGGCTTTATTAGAAAGATAAGAATGCAATTTGATAAGTCAGTGACTTCTTGCGCTACGAATTTTATTGATTTGATCATAGTCCCTGAAGTAGCCAATGAGCAACATTATGTTTGTGTTGAAGTTGACCGCAAACGTGCCGTATTATAACTTCCAACTATTGCTAAGTATTTGCATGAACGTGGATAAAATATGCATCCATTGCAGCACATCAGCAACCAAGCAGTAGATTAAACAGTGGTTTTCTTTGTTTGAATCGACGGGGCAACCTGCTGATATTATACTTCTTCAAGCAATGGATGCCGTATCTCGGCAATGATTCGAAAAATGTTGGCTTCTAAGTCGTCCAAATTTGCTGGTTTGTTCGCATAAACCATTGACTTAATGTAATGTTGGTAAAAATAATCCAAAGTTTTTAAATTGCACGATATCGATGATCAATTGACTGCATCCAATTCGAGAAATAATGCGGTCGCCAATTGATTCCTTCAGTATGTCGATGGTTTGATGCGGTGATAGTATGTGGCGACGTTCTGTACGAAACACATATATTCTATAAAAGTTTCATTCAATTTGGGGCACAAAATAATCGATAATCATTGCTCTACAGCGCTCGCCGTTGACGATATCGGTGCCGCCGGCTTTATTTTTTAAGAAGTAAGCACCAATGATTCCACCAGCTCATAAAGAGCTCCAAACAGTGATTTTTTTGTGTATGGAACAGCGCCATTATTTCTACCAACACATTTTATGAATGTAAAGTTGCCTCGAAAATCTCTCTTGCAGCTTCTTCACTACAAAAGCGAAAATTTTGCTTATTGACATGGCTATTGTGACAAAAAAGAGACTCATCAGTTCCAATTGATTTTCAGCCAATTGACCGAACGTACGATGGTTATTTGGCTATAAATGTACACAGCACCACTTGCAACGCACTTTGTTGGATGGACACATTTGGGTGCTCCCCGATACTATGATCTACGTCTATACTATGAGGACGTCTTTACGGATGCGTATTATCTTTTAGAGTATACATGGTGCGAAAACGATCCATGGTTAATCGAAGAACTATCTCGGATAGACGATTGTGTCGAACATAAAATGGTTGTACCACGTATTTCGAAATAAGCGTTGCACTGGCGTTAGTCTATGCATCATAAAATGGTAAACCAAACTGATCACAAACTACAATGACCAGTTTAATTCTCGCGGGAAAATAGAACCTCTAAAAATAGACACCCAGCATTATGTTTACTTACATATTGTCCGAGTTTGTTTGCTCGATGGCATGTACCAGCTGGCGTACCAGATTATCATCGCGCACGGATAATAGATTATTTGATTCATTAGCTACAAGCGCATGAAATAGCAATGATTTATTTAACGGCGCTGTATTATTAAGCGAATCGGAGACTGGAAGTTCACTCAGCACTATAAGAGAAAGGAGGCATTAGTTTAATGTATTTAATTATAGACAAAAGCCACTACTCACAATCGGAAGGGCTTGTTAGGCCGGCTAAAGTTGTTACCGGCACACTCGGTATGTCACGGTCACCCATTGCGTTGTTGACCGTTGACCACCGAGATACGGTGCTAGTGTATTTCTGGTGCGCTCGTAATTCTTGATAGTGGCGGTGTTGTTGGTGTTGTTGTAGGCGGCCGGCTGTTGGCTGCTACTGTTAACTGCAACATAAGTTTCCACTTTACGGCGTATACTTTTAGACGTAATTCAAGTTGAAATTATTAACTAATTCATTTGGTAAACAAATAGACAGAACTACGATACAAAACTTCCACCGCAGCGATTTCAGCGGGAAATGAAATTATTGTTTTTTTTTTTTTTAAACTATTTAATTTTTCTGGTTTTTTTTTTTACTATTACGCGTTCAGCCGCTGCCGTCTCTTTTGGCATATAAGGGTTGTATGACGGCACAAACTCTTCGCTTAAAACCAACTATTTTTTTGTGCTTCTTCCGTTTATTTGCACAATTAATTTTAATTAATTAAGCACACACATACATACTACACTACACTGCATAATTTATTAAATAATGCCTGCGCGGTCTATGCTTTATTGCATCCATTATAAACAAAGGTAAGCGCCGCTTCTTGTATTACAATAAATAAAAATAAAAAAAAATAATAAAAAAAATTATGCGTAAAATTTGTTGCTTGACTGTGTGCTGCTGCCGCGGCGGTGGCTGCTGCTGAGGCCGTTTCTGCTTAAGCAAATTGCTTATATATATAAATTTATTTTGCACACACATAGAATTTATTGCGTATTTGTTGCCGCGGTGCGCGCGCTGTACAAAAAATTGCGCGTGGTACACAATGTGTTCCCGTACGTGAATTGATTAGATATTGTTTCGTTTACGATTTTAAGGTCGCGAAATCGCGTTTTACGCTGATTTCTATTTTGCTTTGCAGCACGAACAGCAATGGCGACGTCCAGCGTTGCAAGCTTAAAATATTTGTCTGGCAGCGTTGCCATGTACCATTCACAATAGCGTATTCACAATAAGGTAGGCATTTGCCGACGGAAGTAACACCGGAAATATGTTGCAATCGATTGTGAATGTGTGTGTATTTTGAATTTTTACACTAGTTAACACTGTATTATATGTTTTTATTCTTATTTAATAGCTTTTCCTATACAAAATCGTGCGCAGAGCCAGAAAATTAAGTCAAATAGTGCGAATAGCACAGTTTTTGAGATATTGCTTACATTCCAAATTTTGTGTTTTATTATAATAAGAAGTGGTTTTACTAGAAGTAAATTTAAAAAAAAATTTTTTTTCGACTTATTTTTGTTTCCGATATGATATTCCTAGTTTCAGCGTCAGATTTAACATATTATGACGTACATTTTGTCACAAAAGTACCGGAAATTGATCAACGGATGCACAAAATTATTAATTATTTATCAAAAATTTTTCAACCGCCTTCAAAGTAGGCCCCTTCCGAAATAATAGAGTCATGCCAAAACGCACTTTTCGGAATCGACTTCAGTTCTCGTTTGTTTGTCTTCTATTGACGTGCTAATTTCAATTTTGGAAAGAGATAATAGACGGCCTGAGCCATGTCAGGGGAATGCGGTGGTTGTTCGATGGTATTTGATGAGATTTTGGTCAGAAATTTTTTCACAATGATAGCCTTCTGCGATGATGCGTTGTCGTGGTGCAAAATCCAAAAGTTTTCTTTACACAAATCTGGCCTTTTTCGACAAATTCGCACTCTCAAACGCCGCTTAACAATCAGATAATATTCTTTATTTAGCGTCTGACCTTCTGGCTAGAATTCCGAGTGCACAAAACCGCAATAATCAAAGGAAACAGTCAAAATTAACTTGACTTTTGTTCGACTTTGAAGTGGTTTTTTTGGTTTCGGTTCAGTTGGATGGCGCCATTTCGTAGCATGTTGACTGGTTTGCATGTCAAACTCGTCAACGCATGTCTCATCACCATCTGCAATACATTCTATGAATGTGGTGTCGGAATTGACTCGTTCTATTATGTCTTCACCGAACATTACGCGATTAAGTTTTTGAAGAAAATTCGAAAAAAAAATTGTATAAATTGCAAACAAACACAATTGAGATGAACTGAGAAAATCGAGCACTGTAAACAAACTAAATGATCACAAAGAATTTGTACTAAATTTTGTGTGAAAAATAAAATTAAGTGCTCCAAAAAAAAAAAAAAAAAAAATGTTTATAATTGGTACAAGCTCTTCACAGATGGGCGAGAAGATATTAATGGCGATGTCCATCCTGGAAGGACCAGCACGTTAACAACCTATGAAAACGTTGTAGCAGTGAAGAGTATTGTTATGGAGAATTTGAACAAGCGATAGACAGGCACGACCGCCCTAATCGTTCGGCTTGCATTGGCTTGTGAAAGCTATAGTTATGTGTGTGTGTTTGCGTTTTAGTGTTATCTAGCGCGCGGTGGGGTGCGGTATGCACATGGTAGAATATATGAAAATAACATTGTAAGCGTATAATAAGTTTGTTTCAATAAAATCTTTTTTCTGAGTTCATCCGAGGTTTGAACTCGCAACATAGAAAACTGCTACTGCTATACGAATGAACGCAGCCGCACTTTGGCAAGCAACGCCAAAAACGTATTACAGAGTTAAAGAACTAAGAACCAATATAAGCAACACAAAACAGAAATAAAAAAATATTTACTGCGCACACAAACACACAAACACGTATAAGAGCCGAACATTAAGAGCGTTTGAGAGCGAGAGAGTGTTTGAGTAGGAGCTCACTAATATAAATGCAAGCGTGAGGAGACGAGATGCAGCGATTAAATATGCACGAGTAGTATTTATTTTTAGTTGTACTTAATTGAAATACTTAAAAATTTAATTGAAATATTTAAAAATAAAATTTTTTTGTGTTTCATGCCGCCAACGCCAAACTATATAGAAACGCGTTTTATCTCTTTCTCTCGCAGCATACATTTATAGTAGTATGGACAGGGGGAATGAGTGGAAGGGAAAGGAGGGGCAAGGGGAAGGCCAGAACGACGTCTGCCAGGGTACAGCTAGGCAGAGATCAACAGTCACGAAGTCAAAACGAACAAGCGAAATAATAGAATCAATACGAAGCACAAAGGCAGCAGCTTATTTGAACCTAGTCTACCAGTTTTCATCAATGTTTTCTTATCACGTAAAATTATCGTCCGTAAACCGACTTTACAGACAACCAATTTTTTTTTCTTGTTTATTTTTTGGTTTTCTTTTTAATAATTACCATCATGTGAAAATTTTTTTTTACTTTTAAATTTTCAAAAGCTTATAAAACTTTCCACCTTTGTTCGATGGCGTGTGATTAAAGCGCCCTCTGCAAAGTAACAACTACGTGAAAGTGGTCATCAGTTGGTTGGTCATCTGTTGGCGATTTGTAGCCAGATATTGTTTAGTATACAATAGAGGCTACAGTTTTATCATTTATTTAAATTTAGAAACCAAATCAATTCAATAATTTTATATATATATATATATATATATATATATAGAATATATATGCTGACAAATACATACGCCCACGCATAATCATCGTTTATTACAGTGTCAAGGTCAGTGTACCGTTGCTATTTCTAGATTTCTACAGAAATATTTTTACCCACTCGTATTGCTCTCTGTATGAGAATGAGTGCGAGGTCGCAGCTTTTGAAAAGTAACTCTATTAGAATTAAAATTTATTTTTGGAATTACCAAAACCATAAAACATGTCAATTGACCACCGAAATCAGATTTTGGCTATAACCACTCGCATGCCGTACAAATTGCTCATTTGCCAAAAAATGTCGCATGCGTTTAACTTGAATAAAAATCAAAAGAAAAAATGTCCACGAATTGCATTCTTATTGGATTTTTTTATTTATTGCATTTAAGAATCCGGTTTGACTAAAAGAGGAAGAACATCATCTACTTCTAGTCTCTCTTTCTTTTACACATAGCTATATAATCTCTCAGTTGGATGCTGGCTGGAAGAACATGCAGCCGCTTAAGCTGATCTTTTTATGTGTGCTCTCTTTCCCATAAAACGCGTGTGTGAAAGAGAAACGTATATAAAATTTGCATATATATATATATTATTTTTTACTTACTCCTCTTTGCTGTTTCTCATCTTTTTTGAATACACTTCACAAATATATTGGCGAGAGTATTAATAGTTTGTTAGTTAGTTTGTAACGGGGTACATTTTTGGTTGTTTCAAATTGTTCAAATACACACGTATATATGCCACCATTACTTGAAAAGGGGTGGCCATCAGTTTGGAACTTTGAAGGTTTTTAAGATTTCCTTCTAATAGCAAACTTTCCTGATACCAAAAAAAAAAGAAAAAAAAGAGACAGACTTTGAAGACGATAATAAGACCGACATACAACTATGCTGAAGTTTCCGGGTCTTGGTCAAAATCAGAGACGGACACTATTTTTTTTTAATTAAGCCTGATATTGTTAGAAACTCTTCAACAAGCGATATGCTTAACTTCGTCAAGAATTTAAAGAAGATCGTGTTGCATGTATCGCTTACGAGGACAATTGCTGTCTTGCGGCTCAGGTTCGGACACTACTTCATGGTTTGTTTGTGGTATTACATGTTATTTTAATATTAACGATATGGATAGACACAGTAATTCATATAACTATACGTGTATATCAGCCACGTACATTGAAAGTTGGGTCACATTAAAAATAAACGCTCAGTTTCGGGGTTTGCATATATGGTTCTTATCTAAATATATAAAAATTAGATTTTATTTGTATATTTGTAATCATTATATGGACTCGGAAACTATCCGACTGAAGATCGCTATTTTGAACATATTAAAAAAGTTCCTGAGAGAAATAAATACCAGTCGTAAAATTGAGGGTGCACCGCCTATGTGGTACTCAATTAGTATAACAGGCTTTGAAATGTAAATAATAACAAAATTTAGCCTTTTTTATGGTCACTAAACAAAACGAAAGGATAGCAGCGAATGCTATGATCTGTTTGTAATAAAAAATATTGAGTATGCCGTACATGAATTATGGCTTTAGTCCGTAGTGGTAGTAGAAGTGAAGTAAAAGTGTTTGGTTCAAAAACTGGTTTTTCAATCCCAAAATTCTTAATTCGTGCAATCTTTAAGCTTGAATGAGCTTGATGTTAAGCCAAGGCGTAGTCAAGAAATTACTGGATTGATCTAAATTGAAAATGTAATAGAATGGTGTAAGAAATGGTCTAAAAAAACTTTTATTTTTATTTTGGTGGTTTTAATGTATTTTTATTGTATTTTTGTTTTTCCTTTTTAAGTTATTATTATTTTTTTTTGTGTTCGAAGTTCTATTTTTTGAAAATTCATATTTATTGTAATTTTGATACAGTGAAAAAACAGTTTGTAAAAATGTTCTTTGATGAAGCAAACTTGAATTCGAACAATGATCATGAGTGCCAGCTTAGCTACTTCGGCTATTGGCACTTAACAAGTCGCAAAGACATATATTTGCGGAACATTATATTAGTATGATTAATATGATTTAGTTAAGAGCAGCTGAGAGAGTAAGTATTTCGGAGACTTTTATACTTGATTTAACTACAGGCTCAAAGTTAGATTTTTATACTTATTTCAAGAATTTTATACTCATTCTAAGGATATGTGCGCTTGATGTTTTTCCGTTTTTTACTTGATTTAAGAATAATTGAGTACGCATTGAACTTCAAATTTTAAGTACGTTTTCGGTCAAATCAAAGGGACAAGGGTATAATAAGTTTGTGCGACTGTATGTAACAAGCAGACGAAGTCGTGATAGAGCCCATAAAGCATGTATATTCTTGATCAGCATGGGAAACTGACTCGACTCATCTATGTCCGTCTGTCTGTCAGTTCGCCTGGTTGTATGAAACAATAGATCTAAAAAACTATAAGAGCTAGAGACTTGGGCAGTTAGATACCCCTTGATCATTCATAGATGTCTTATATTATACTAGGTCTTATACTAAATTTTATGGATGCCATGCCCACAACGTCCACCACGCTCATAATACGGCCATTTGACCCGTTTTTACACAGTTTTCAAGGTCGCATAGTTGAAAGGGTACAGGGTTAGCAAGGGTACAGGGTATTTCGTAGTCGTGTATAAATGACTGACCCATTCTTACTTCTTATACTATTCTCACAGAGTTTAAATAGTATTATCAGTTTGTCTGAAAGTTCGTAACACGTTTGTAGACCCCTTAAAGTATATACATTCTTGATCAGCTCGACGAGATAAGTCGATCTAACCATGTCGTCCGTATGTTGTTGCATATTTTTTGGGGACTACTTTTTATGCTATCCAGTTGAAAATTTTAACACATACACTTATTTTTGTTGCAGTTTAATAGAGTTTGAAGATTGATCCGCAACGCTCACTTTTTGGGGTAGCCCCCGTCCAAACCCACCAGGTACGTTTGAGTTTTTGCATGAAAAACTTCTTTGTTAAAGTCAATATTAGGTTGAAATGCGATTAAGTGGATAGCTTCTTCTTATACCTATACAAATGGACGTTTCCCGCCCACTTTTTGAGATATGTACTCCCATACAAATTCGCAGCTCCTTTTTTCCTTTTGTATGAAAAAGGTCAATATAAACTTGAAAATCGATATATTGGCATCTTATATATGGTCGCTTCATACACATCTACTAGTGGGCGTGTACTGCCCACTTTTGTTGCAGCCCCTATTTAAACCACCCACGTTTATGTTCTACAATACGATTTCAAATTTCATGTGAATAGTATTAGAGATTCGGTTCAATCGAAGTTAAAACTATTTCTTGTTTTTTGTGTAAGTTTCTGATTTGAATTAATTCAATTCGTTACGATGTGTTTGTATTGAAACGTCTTTTATAAAAATTAAACAAGTTTAACAGTTTTTAAATGGCCTCTACATTCTGTTCCACCGTAAGCTTTCTAGTATACGTGTATATAAATCTTGTATGAATACACCGTACAATTACTTAAATGAATCGACCACGCCTATTGGAGCAGTTAGCTCTCATATAAGCATACTGCGTGCATCTACTTTGTTTTAAGACTCTATTAAAAAAATAATAAATAAAAAATGAATATAAATTATTATACTCGTATGTAAATTTCATGTTCGTCTGTAGGCTATGCAAGATTCTGTTTAACCGAACTAAACATTTTCTCTTTTCTTTGTTGCTATTGTATAAATTGGTACAAATTCGTACGCAGCTGTTTAGTCCAATTGTGCTCATTCGCGATCAAAGACATCGAAAAAAAGCGAACGAACGAACCATCATCAAAATCGATTAAAAGCCGTAAAAGACGTGCCGGGATTTTTATTATTTTTATTTCAAAAAATTTTAACAATTTAATCACGCAGCGATTTTCGTTAGCGGATTTTTCTTCGCGGTTTCATTTAATTAATTAAGTGCAAGAAACAACAACAACAATGTAAGCGCGTAAATAAATTTTCTTTTTAATAAAAATTGATTCACACCTTGGAAATAAAAAAAAGTGTTATAAAGAAAGAAAACATAAAAAAAAAGAATTATTTTTCGCAAATTAGTTTATAAACAATTCTTTAAATAGATTTGCAAAATAAAAATTTTTGAAAAGAAATATATAGGGGGGGGGGGGGTGTTAGCACATCCCAATTCAACGCCTCCAACGTTTCCTTGACGGATCTTGCAACATGTTGCCGCGCGTTGTCATGTTGAAAAACCACCTTGTCGTGTCTTTTGGCATATTCCGGCCATTTTTGCTTCAATGCTCGGCTCAGTTGCATCAATTGTTGTTGGGAACGTTCACCAGTGATGGTTTGGTTAGGTTGCAGCAGTTCATAGTGCACAACACCCTTCTGATCCCACCAAATACAGAGCACGGCTTGGCCGTCGATGTTGATGCATGGCCGGGTGGTCCCCATGATTTTTTTCGCTTTGGGTTGTCGTAATGGATCCACTTTTCACCGCCAGTAATAATACGATGCAAAAAACTCTTCCGATTAGGGCGTTGAAGCAGCTGTACGCAAGTGAAAACCCTCCTTTCGACGTCTCTTGGCTTCAATTCGCACGGCACCCAATTTCCTTGCTTTTGAATCATTCCCATGACTTTGAGGCATTTACCAACTGTTGACAATTCAACTCCCAATGATTGTGACAATTCTTGAAGGGTATGACACGGATCTTCATCGAGTAATGCTTCCAATTCTTCATCGTCAAACTTTTTGGGCTGGCCCGGACGTTGTTTGTCCTCAGTATCAAAATCACCACTTTTAAACCGACGAAACTAGTACTCACAAGTTGAAATCGATGGAGCATAGTCCCCGTAAGCCTCACAAAGCGTACGATGGGCTTCGGCTGCTTTTTTCTTCAAATGAAAGCACAAAAGCAAAACTTCCCGCAAATTGTTTTTTATTGGAACAAAAGTCGACATGTTCACAGATCAAAAAAAAAAAAATATGTTGTTTACACTTCAGTGGAATGACATATACTGAAAATTTAAGCTTATGAAGTAGGCTTCCACATGAATATAGTCACAGGTTTACCCGATGCGATTTAGTGCTAGTTACGCCAACTCTTATGAATCCCTTAAAACTAATTCCAACACACAATACTTGATCCATGCCAAATGAATTCAAATCACGAAATCGTTCCATACGTAAAAAAATTAACCATTTTATCGAATTCATTTTCGCAAAACTTTACCGAAAGGGAGTTCCAGAATTGTTAAACAAACTATAAAATCATTTAAATTGTTTGATAGAAAAATTGTTTAATAAACTTTTAAATATATACATAATCTGTTTTGTCGCACATGGAGATTACATTTAAATTTAATTGGTATTTAGTATAAATTCATAAAAAAAAAGTAATTGAATAAAACAAACTTGTTTTGAATTAATGAAGGCCCGTTTATTCATTCTATATTTCTACCTAAGCCTTTGCCCATAACTTCAGCACTTTATAATTTACATATTGAATAAACTATTGTTATTTAATAAATACCTATTTTAAATATAGTATTTAGTATTACGACACATATTAGTCCAATTACTTATGTCTAGTCGTGCTCTACGTCAAGGCGCATCGTGATCAAAATTTATTTTAATAGGTGTTTTTCTCATAATACTCATTGTTAATAAGGCTTGTAATTAGTTTTACGTCTTTAGTATCGCAGTTCCTGGAAGCTTTTGCGGTATATTAAATTTTGAATATATATTTTCTGCTTTTTTTTTTATCACTTGCGGATGTTTCTACCAAAATTCAACGGAAATTGTTAATTGTTTTGTGCGCAAACCGCCAGAAATGCTAAATAAAAAGTTAATATGTATCGATAAAAAAAAAAAAAAAAATACAAAAACCGAAAAATAATTTGCTAATAAAATCGAAATTCCTACGGCGAGCAGTGTTGATTGAATGTAAATTTATGTGTGTGAAGAACTTGTTTACAGAAACTGCAACAATTCAATTAACTAATTTGTATTAACATTATCCGACCTTGAACTCAAAATATGTCAATAGCCATGATTCACAGAACCGAACCGAACCGAACCGAACTGCATTGCATAAATGCAGCCAGCTAATCGTACATTTCATGAAGGTTTAAATACAAAAACCAACCAAGTCGAAACAGTTAAAAACAAGAAAGAACGCTGCAGTCGAGTGTGTTCGACTTCGAGATACGCTGTAGCTTGTTTAAGGCTACTTGTATGTCACCCGACTGAACACATGCGGCATATTTTATTTGAATTGATGGAACATTTGAAATAATTAAAAATATAATCAAAAAGTTTTCATACAAAAACTCAAAAATGACTGACAACTTTGCAAGGGGTTAGACTTCAAGTGTTCCAAACTGAGTCTATATGGAAAATGTTATATGTATTGACGTAAGAGACACCAAATAGGGCGTAATTTTAAAGAAAACAAGAAAAAACGTTAACTTCGATTGAACCGAAGCTCTAATACCATTCACATGAAATTTTAAATCGTATTGTAAAACATAAACGTGGTGTAGTTTAAATGGGGGCTACCCTAAAAAGTGTGCAGTACACGCCCACTAGAATATGTGTATACCATGCCACCATATCGAATTTCAAGTTGATATTGACGTTTTCCATACAAATTCATAAAAGTGAGCTGTGGGTTTGTATGGGAGCTATCCCAAAAAGTGGGCACGACACGCCCATGACTCTATGTATGTTTTGCAACTGTCATAAAAAGACACCACATCGTATTATAACCTAATATTGACTATAATAAAGAAGTTTTTCATACAAAAACACAAAGAAGTGTGAAGTAGCATTGTATGGGGGCTACTCCAAAAATTGGGCGGGTCCCACACATTAATGTGTATGTGAAGCATCCGTCCACTAGAAGCTACCATATTAATTATTAAGTTGATATTGACTACAATCAAAAAGTTTTTCATACAAATAGTCAAAAGTGGACGGTGGGTTTGTATGGGGGCTACCCCAAAAAGTAGAAGTGACGGATCAATCTTAACACTCTATTAAACTGCAATGAAAAGAAGTATATGTGCTAACTTTCAACTGAATAGCATACAAATTAGTGCTCAAAAAATGCGCACAGGCGGACAGACAGACGGACATGGGTTGATCGTCTCGTCGGTCTGATCAAGAATATATATGAGGTCTACGATGCCTCCTTTAATGCAGATTTGTATAAAGAAGAGAGAAAAGTGTAATCTAAAATTTCAAAATTAAAGTCTCTATCTCTGAGATCTGTTCGTTCCAACAGTCGGTTGGACGGATGGACATGTCTATACCGACTACTTTTCCGATGCTAATCAAGATAGTATACGAGTATATACATATGTACTTCATAGGTTCTTCCAAACTTCCTTCTGTCTGTTACATACATTTGCACAAACTTAATATACCCTTTCACTTTATGGGTACAGCGCATAAAAAATAGATGAGTTAGAATAGAAAACACAAAATGCAAGCACAACTAACTAACTGACTTAATAACTACCTAACGAAGCGTAGTAATTGTCGATTAGGTAGCATTGTATAGAAAAAAGTATCTAAATAGATACAAATCAAATGGAAAATATCTCACACGCCATATGGTGAAATGTAGCTACAGTATTGTCGAAATTAATAATACTAGATACAGCTGTCTGCTTGTAATGATTTATTTATATGTAGATCGAAATGCAAATATACAGCATGAGATACAAGAAAATATACAACATGAGGTACAAACATAAAATGTAAAAACGTCACTAATTATATGATAGCTAGATATTTTTATTGGATTCGCAATATGAAAGTGCTCATGTAGCTTTTAACGAGCAGAGTGAAATTGTACTGACTGTAATTGGGGTGGATTGAGAAGTTTTCTACTTAAATATATGCAAAATATATGAATATCAGCTGACTCAAGCTCAATTTTACATTGAGAAATATTTTTGACATATTTTTCTCATAGCGAAGAGTGAATAATTATACAGCAAAATGTTTTAGCCGCATATACAGGTGCTTCAAAGTGAGCTACAAGTTCTCATCAGCTTAACATATTGCATATTGCTGCTTACACTTGCTCGAAAAAGTCTACGTACACCACAAAAATTTTCTGAAATTTTAACTTTAATTGCAAATATCTCAGCTAATGTTTTATGTATTGAGTTAATCTTTGTTTTATTATATAGTTTACAAATTTCTTTTAACTAATAATATGTTTGCTGAATTTTAATAATTAAAATTATAGTTTTAATTCATTTAATGCTACAACATGTCAGAAAAGGACTAGCGCAAAAGTCTGCGTATAGGTTTCTTTTTTCGAAAAAAATGATGTGTTAATAACTGTTAGGATAATCCTTTCTCGCCAGTGCCTCCGTAAGACGTCTTGGCATGGATTCCAAAAGTTTTTTTGTATCTTCAGTTGTAATTCAGACATTGGGGAGGATGAGTAGCCATAGCTCTACTTTATGCGTTTTGTGCTTGGAAAATCGAACGTTCTATTGTTTTGTTTTCATACAAAAGAATATATGAAAATAAGTGCTAAGCCTTAAGCACAATGAAGCGTTGAGGTCCGACTTTGAGGTTAGACTGATAACCGAACTATTGTGAATGCTATAATAAGGTTACAAACCACAAATATTGATTAATAAAATATATTAATATTGACACGAAACTTATACGCCCAGAAGGAGGCATCAGAGATCCAAATAAATTCATTGTTGTTCAGCTAGACGGGATTAGTCAATCTTCCCATGTCCGTCTGTCTGTCTGTCTGTCTGTCTGATAGTTGTGGCGCATTTTATTCATTGCTCAAACAAATTTCAATTAATGAAAAGATCCAGTGTTGATAAAGTGTTCGATTTCCACTTCGTTTCTTGGAACTTGAAACACCATAATTTTTCGATATGATTAGAACAGTGACATATGACAGAACAGAACAATCCCTTTGTACTGTAAAAAACCAAAAATATTTTTGAAGTCAGTGACCAATGTTGTAATATGAGGAAAAATGTGATAGTTTCGTTTTGAAACAATAGCGTTTGGTTACTTTTTTTTTAATAAATCCTTAGTAGCGTAACGTTGTCATTAAAATTATTTATTCTATTCTGAATCAATTATAGCAAAAAAAAAAAAAAAAGGTACTAAACTAGCTTTACATAAGAGGGTCTGCTAACTTTACGTTGAAGTTAGCAGACCTGAGTCGTTTTTTATACGCTTTACTCAAAGCGTTAAAATTAATATTTAGTTTTTAGTTTTAGTATTTAGTTTTAGTTTTAGCAGACTCCATAAAGTTTATATATATTCCTGATCAGTATCAAAAGTCGAGTCGATATATCGTCTGTCTGTCTGTCCGGCCGTCTATATGAACAGCGTGATTGTGCAAACTATAAGGTATAGAGTATTCAAGTGTGAACATTAAGACTCCTTTATTTAATCTTCACATAAATTATGTTCAACATGCTAACCGCACTATAAGGGGTAGCCGTCATCAAACCTGGGCCCCCTTTTTTTAAGTTTTTGTATACATTTTTCTTTGTTGTTGAGCTAGAAACAACAAATTTGGTGTATTTATCGTAAAAATATTCCAACATTATCAGATTGGACCAAGGTAAGGGGTACCCTCAGACAAATCCACCACCCCGTTTTATAGTTATTGATTTTTTTTGTCAATTAAGCTAAAAACGCAAAGTTTGGCGTGTCTTATATCAATCCTAATAAAATCTGTCAGATAGGTGCAGATCGGAATATAGTTCCAATGCAAATCTTTGGTTCAAATAAAATGTCTTAGACAAGGTACATTCTATTATATCATATCATATCGTATCGTAACGTATCATATAGTTATTGTCTATAAATTAACTACCAATTATTGCTAATAATTTCATACCCAACAAAATTGTACACAGCTCTCTGTCCCATACACCATCGCCAAAAAGGCAAAATTCGTGCCAAATTCATATATGAATAAATTTTATTATAATATAAATTGTTAAATCTGCTTCCCTTTCAAAAATTTTAAAATTTAAGGTAAACTTTCTGAGCGAAAAGGGCAATTGTGAAGAGTATTAAAGATTCGTTGTCGCCGAAGTTAGAGTTTTCTCTTGTTAATTAAATATAGTTTTGATCAAGCTGTTGAAAATTCGACTAAAGCTGATCGAGTTTGGACGAATATTGTCACAATTGTTTTGATTTTGAGCATTGTAGAAGATTCGAAAGAATTTTTATAAAAAAAACAATTTCATGTTTACTCTGTAACTGCATATGTGCAAAATAATGTCACCTTAAGGTGATTCGAAACTTGAAGCACTAGACGAAAAGGCGTTAACATTGCTTGTCTTTGCTATAACACCCAATATGCTATTTTGGAATTGGTGTCTTGCAAGTATTTCGCATTATCTATCAACCCACCCTCGTTTAGATATTTTCCCAAGTAAATATATAGTCGGCTTCTGTTTTTTTTTTAAATTTTGTTCGCTACTAGTTTTAAAATCAAAATAATTTAGCGTGTTTCATACAATCTCTCACTAGGTACTTCTAGATACTTATATAAACAAATAAACAAACACACACACACACGTACACTCGTTTAAACTCATCTGAACACTTAATCACTCACAGTGCACGTCATTCACTCATACTACTCAATTGCTTATTCAGTCGTACATAAGTTTTATTTCATTTGATTCTTTTCCACTCAGTAGCAGTGGCTATCTGACAACTGTCTGTCCACTCAGTCCACTACTCATTGACTCACTCATTCGTTTGTTCATTCATTGCTCAAACGACTCAACAAACTGTTGAACGCTGCTACTCGACTCGGTGTGGTGTGCTCTACGCTTTATTTGTCGTTTCCTCATCGCATCAAAGCGCATTTGCGTATTGTTTGTCAATAATAACAGAACTTAACTCACTTAACTCAGAACCGCTTCAGAACGCGACAAAGCCGCATCGTACAGAAACGTCCAGAAACGCGTTCCGGTGATCGTTATACTATATAGAATATAATAATATTATTATCATTATACAACAACAGCGTCGGGCTTTTGTGAAACAAAACAGAAAAAAGTGTTCTAAAGCATTAGTATTTGTGTGAAACCTTTTTAAAAAAAAAATTAAATAAATAATAAAAGAAATATTCTTGTTTTGACTTGAAGATCATCCATCATCAACGTAAAGTTTTTAAGTGTAGCAGTTTAAGTGCCAAAAACGAAATGAAGCTGTTTGTTCTTGCCTTATTTGCAATGCTGGCTTTAAGCGGCATTATGGCTTTGCCGGGTAAGTCGAAATGAAAAATGATTTATATGCTTAAATATTGATTTAAGATCTTAAAGTATAACCAGCATATTATGCAAATATTGTTTTTAGTGTAAGAGCCTGTTTCGAAGTGTGTTTATTTATTTAGCTGTGTTTTTGTTATTTTGCAATCAGTACACGGTTTCTTGGACACAAAGACCAAAGCTTTTTAGAATATGTTCGATACCGGTCGACCAAAGGAGTCGACCGTGTGGGTTTTTTTTGTGGCCAAAACTATCTATAACGGCAGTTGCTCACGCATCTTTTTCGATTAGCATTTCTTACGACTAGTCGCACTGTTTGTGACAGTCGAAATTTCATTCTCGATAGTTCGATAAAGATATCTATAATGATACGAGAGAAGTTTGAATTGTATTGATTTGAGGGTAGTCCCTGAAGTAATCAATCTCCAATATTAAGTTTGTGTTTGACAACCATTGAAAGCACAGATGAAAGGCAGACAGATGTACAGAAAACAGATCGGTGGCACAAAAAAAACTCAAACATAATCTTGATAATTTCAAAGTAGTGTGATAACTTCAAAGTAGTGTTTGACGTTGCTTAACCGCAATATTGTCAAAATTTTTGCGTCGTTTCATGAACGTGTATAAAATGTGGATGCATTGCAGCACAACAGCGACCAAGCAGTAGATGACACAGTGGTTTTCTTCTGATCTCTGTTCGTCTGTCTGCCTTTCATGGCTCCAGTATTCTACTCAATTTTACGAAAAGCAAACATTTTAAGAACCTTTTGCGAATTATTGTATATTATTTCGAAAATTGTTCGTAAAGTTGTCGAACGTTTGCTTTGCTGTCAGCTGTCACTTTTACTTTAGATTCTAAAATCTCTCTTCAACAATATTTTGCTTTTTATTTCATTGTCATTGAAAATTAAATAAAAAATTATTTCCTATCGAATTTACGACTCAAAATTTTGTCCCACTTTTTCGTCCGTTGTTTCAAAAAATATGGCATTTCCAAACGGTTGTCGCATATGCATGAAGCAAGACGAAGGTGCATGAAGTGCATGAAGGTGCCGCTGCAATGGAACTCCGGCCAACAATCACTTTCTGAGATGTTGTGGAGGACGACCGGCCGTTTGATCAACGGTGAAGATGGTTTGTCGACTAGAATTTGTGCCGATTGCGCTGAGCAAATAGTGAAAACGTATGCTTTTGGGCGTATGCTCCACTTCACGCAACACCTGTTGAACCCTTATGAAAGTTCAGAGCTAGATGTTGAATTGCAAGATAGTTTGATCGCGTGAGACGATGCCTTGGGAGAATCCGTTAATGATATGGTTTCTAGGAATAATAACAATCAGGAATAACAATCTAGGAATAACATCAATCATCTTTGGAAAATGACACTGACTTAATTGAGGTTTGCGTAGATTCCGAAGGTACATTGGCATAATTCTTTGGTGCGCAAAAAGTCGCAGTTCAAAACTGAAATATTATATTTATATTAACCTACAATTTACTGTAGATCTGTTGAAAAAAGTTAACGAAATTCTTTTCTACAAATAAATTTAAATTTCTAAGCTAATACTTTTAAGAGTACTCACGACTGTATGAGGTAAATAGTGAAATTAATTTTATCATACAAAAGCACTAATTACACAGCACAAAAAAATGTTTCAGATTTCACAGCGTTCTTCACAGCATAGTTATCGTTTTTCAAATTCTGTAAAGTCGTAGAAAAAAGCAAACGAAGATTTTGGCCCGTCCCGGGTCGAGTTACACCTTGGTCCACCTAGGTGATTAATAAGGAGTAGGTAGGTGAAGGTGTGTATGAAACTATACTGTCACATAAGCGCCTCGACATCCCTGTAATACGATTACAGGACCCGCTTGCTGTCCGGGACTGCATATTAGCGAAAAGGAATACTAAACGCATATTCACAGTTGGCCTCAATTGAGGTCGTTCGCTATCCGCATTCTGCGACCCGACCGGTGGCCTCAGCCTGGCCACCCAAGAAACCATCTCACCAGTTTCTTGGGCTTCATGTTAGTTAATATGTCAATTAATATGATATGATTTTGATAATACATCTGTCATTTCAGTGAAAAAACGTAATTCATTCGAGTCGAATGGCAACATTATATATTCTGAACATTCATTGATAACCACGCCCTTTATACACGAGATAGCTCCAATAATAAGGGACTATCGATCTATTTATAAAAAAATATTTGTTATATCAACATTTTTTGGTGCAAGTTCTGTAATTCATTCTACGAATTTGAATACCAACTGTTTGTTTCAATTCCAAGTAAAGCTCATGTAAACACTTAATTCTGATATAAAAGAATTCCTGTTTATGTCAACTGCTAGGTACCAGCTTCAACTAGTTTCGAATTGCATGTAGTGTCTATAAAATAAATTCCTGGAATTCTCAATAAACCATTTTTTCACAATAAACTATTCTGATTTCTAGAATAATATTTATTAAACAGCTGCTAAAGAGATAATATAAGCCAGTTTTAAACAATATACTAAGTAAATAGTAGGTACCTTGCACAAATCTATAAAATTAAATATTATTTACAATAATCACAACTTGAAAATCACCTTGGACCTTTTAATAGTCTTGCATTCTCCTCATCTCATCCTAAGTGTGCGATGAGACGCAAATTGCTTACGGAGCGCTCAGTCGCATCATTATCATCATCATGATTATCGTTATTTAGTTAAAAATCTACCAGGCTTTGTACAGGAATTTCGTAGTTATGATTTCGGAATGTAAGTGGAACATTCTGGATTGTCGAAGAGTTGATTATGTTCAATATCGAAACCGAAACTGTTTCAGAGAGCATAATCAATCTACAAATTCATAGTGAATACTGCTCTATTATCATAAACGGTCTAGAATATGGTAGCACCGATTACACCATATATCGGTTAACGGTTTGATAACGGTTTATAATTTTTGAAATAAGTTTCGGTGTTATTTCGGTATCGAATTGCTGCTTTTTAGTTCTAATTTAATTTAGCTTAACCTCTCTATATCCAGCACAGAAATATTTGTTTACAGCGTATATTGTGGAAATGCCAAAAGGTTGCTACCTACGTGTATGTAAAATAGCGAAAAAGAAATCGAATAATCTATATTCGTGCAAGTTCGACGACACGTGTCGTTCTAGTCGTGTCCAACTCTCCGTCCATCCGTGTCTTCAAAAAGGCGATCATACAATTATGGGGCATGGATAGCCCTGTAGTATATCCATTTTGTGGTTTCAGAAGTAGTTTGTACCATTTTGTTCCGTTTTCATATACTCTTACGATGTTGATACGTGCTGATTTCTACTGTTTCATCTGAACAGGAACAGTTTGCTAATTTTTCAGCAATCATTCTTTCCGTATCATTCCGTACCAATTTGTTCCTTTGTCTTCCCATTTTATATTAAGTATTGCGGCGATAATCAGGACACAAAATGTCCATTGAAACACGTGTTTTGATAACATTTTTACTAGTCACCGAATTGTTTTTATTACGTATATATTTTGTAACGTATTGTCATGAAAACGGTTTACGTTCGACCTTAAGTAGGTACCCCAAACGTGGATGCTATATCTCGAATTTGGTATGATTATTTGTTGGTAAATAGTTCTCTTATTTCGCAGAGAGAATTTTCTCTGCTTATTAAGAAGTCAGAACAGATTCCTAAGTTTGGCACGACATGTACCTGCTACGATTTGTATGTGCTACTTAAAGGTGAGTCTGCTGCGAGGAATGATATTTAGATTCTTCGTCTTTCCCGCTTGTCGCAAAGTAGTGTTGTCGAAAAAAGGAAACGGTATGAACTTCTTCGCCAAAGAGAAGCAGAAGCAGCTTTTGACTTTAACCTTTCTTCAATTTGAGCATTGCAGTGTATACTCTGTCTCATATCTACGTTTTGAAGAATAGAGTACTATGACGTTATCCGAAAATGACATAAGCAACATCTTATGCTTAAAGATGTTCAACTCTGTAGCGCTGGGAAGGGTGTTGAGTATACAGTGCGAGAGAGAGGGAGAGATACATTTTGTGTTTGTTTTATTCCACATCATTTCGTTCCTATTTGTTTTTTACAATACGCTCCATTTACGAATACTCGCTCAATGTGGGTACGTGTTTCTTTCTTACATTTCTGTACTGTTTCATAATAGATGCTTATTTATGTATTTTATTATTTAGTTCTGTTTCGTATACTTATACTATGTATGTCCGAATACCAACTGGTATGTACCTCTCCATTTTGTTCCAATATATTTCTTACAGTTTCTTAGATTTCTGTTTCGTTTTCATATACTCATTCAAATTATCTACTATTAACTTAAGACACAAAATGATTCGTACAAACGTGCAACATATACAATTTAATTTTTAAGTATATACCAAATAGATTTATTGTATATTTTACAAGTATTTTTATACATATACATATACATATATATATATTTGTATTTGTGTAAAATTATTTTGCATAATAAGGTTGGCGATGGCACTGACAATTTTGCTGTACAACTGCAACACTTGACAATGCAAACGAGCTGAGTTTGCAACCGTTTGTAAGGATGCAGCAGCAATCAGCTACGCAGTTTTGTATCTGCGCGCCACTTGAAACCATCCATTCAAGCAGGCGAAATTATCATTTCACAAACGAACTCTAACGAAATATGCAGCATATTTTCTGTGATTTTGCTAGTTTATTGCGTATTTTTGAGATTTGCTTAAATTAGAAAAAAAATAACGCTAAAACGAGTATGCTCGACTTTGAGATACACTGTTCTTAAATAAACTATATAATATATTCTTAAGCGGACCGGTCATGCTGATATGCGGAATATTTTTTTTAAAAACTGAAATATGGGGGCAGGTTTGCAAGGAGCTATCACTTAAAGTGGTACGATCTGAACCTATATGGAGTATTTTGTAAGGATAGATATAAAGTCCGCTAAATTTGTCATTTCTAGCTTAATTAAGAAGAAAAACAAGAAAAATTCATACGAAAACTTAAGAACTGGTGTGCTAATTTGTATGGGAACTATCCCTTATAGTAGTTCGATCTGAACCTATGCGGTATATTTTAATACGATTTGCATAAGATGCACCAAATGTGGCTTTCTAGAGTAATTAACAACAAAACCAAAAAGTTTTCTTACAAAAACCTAAAAATAGGGGCAGATTTGTGTAAAGCCTAGCCCTTAAAGTGGGGTTAATTTAATACTTGTTATCTAAATAGTAAAAAGCAGCGTCAAAATATGCAAACTTAAAGTATCTGAGATCTGTTTATTCAAACAGACGGTTGGACAGACATATCTATATCGACTCGTCTTCCGATACTGATCAAGTATATATATATATATATATATACTTTCCCCACGCCTCCTTTCGCATGTTACATACATTTGCACAAACTTAGTATACCCTTTTACCCTATGCGTATACAGTGTATAAAAATCGACATATATTTTTATGGCTTTAATTTTTTAATAAAATCGTTGGGATTTTTTAATCTTTAAAAATTCTTGTGAACTTGTTTATGGGAAATTCCAATAACCAACTCACGCCTAGCAACATGCCCACTTCTTGTGACAGTTTAATGAACTTTAATGCAATTTATTTAATTGTTGCAGCTTTGTCTTTCTTTAAATTTTCTTGTTGCAATTTGTCAACAAAAGTGGGCAGCTTTTTTCTTTTTTTCGTTTTGTTTTTGTCCACTTTAACAGCTTTGAAAGCCTCTCAGACTCATGTACACGGCTCGATTTTTGCTTGTGCTAGTTAAATACAAAAAAAAAAAAACATTTTTCTTGGCCATCTTCTGCTCAGTTTATGGCCGCTTTTTCATAAGAATTTCATTTCGTTGTGCAGGGTCGAAAAAATTAGGTTAAATTTAATTTATATTAATGGCTTTCATGGAAAATAATGTAGAGGATGCAAAAAAATACAATATAAAAAATTTTAATTTAATGAAATTAAGTCAATTTATTATGACAAGCAGTAGACACATTTAATTTTAATCATTTTTGAAATATAAACTGAATTATGTTATACTTGCACTTCTACTTCTACTTTCATACTACATTCAAATTGTTCTTGAAGTTTTTCTCAGTCTTTTGAATAGAACAGAGATACTTGCTTGTACTGAAAGAAACTTTTATATATGAATACACAAACTCCAAGTATTGCTTCCATGAAGTGTGAATTATTGTATTCATGCTAACATATTTGGGAAGAAATGCTAGATTTTAACCTAACGGAAATCTAACTGCACTACAAGAATATCTTTAATATATAAGTTTAATTTAGAAGTACATATTGGCTTACGCTTCTTAAAAAGAAGATGCATAGGAAACATTTTTTCCGGACCTTAGAATCGGACAATCAATTAGATTTCTCCATCATACATGCTTAAAGTGAAGTTGTTAGTTTTCTACTATTCACCATTTCATAAAATATACAGTTGAAGTTTTTATACTTTTTCACTTCGATGATTTCATTTAGTAAGCTTTCTAGACTTCTGTAGAAGCTGTGACAACGAAATGCAACCACTTGAATAGGAACATGAATATTTTCTAGTAATTTTAATTTTTGTTATACCAGCGAAGTTTTGTTATCGAACTTTCTGTCTTTCTGTTTAATAAACTTTCCTAGTTAACCACTTCCAAACATTCACAATAATATTGAGGTCTGCCGAATATGGAGGCCTTTTTATTAAATCAACTTTATGTTTTTGAACCCAACCTTAACAGTTCAGGTGATATGGATTGAAGCATTGACATGTTGGAAACACCACCTCAATGGCCCAAATACTTGCCCCAAATCGGTTAATGGTTTTTCGAGTACATTATTGTAAACCACCGCGTTAATATTTAAAGTAAAATATTGCAGTTCGCAGGTTTCATAGATTGCTGTTTTGCCCCAGACCATAGCACCATTGGTGATGAATCAAAAATAAATTTTCGTTTACGCAAATTGTGGAAAACAGGTTTTTCAGTCAAACAGTCAGACGGACATGTTTATATGAATTACCGATTTCGGGAAAGAGAGAATAACAAAAGTCTAAATTACTAGAAATTGTCATGTCCCTATTCAAGTGAACAACAGTGAATTTAGGGAGAGGGAGCTTTTGAGGTACTGTGAAGCATATGCTAGAGAGAGAGAGAGAGAGAGAGAGAGAGAGAGAGAGAGTGTTACCGTATTCGGCAGTTTGTCCTAATTTAATCTAACAGAGATGACTACAATAAAGTTTATATCAATATTAAAACTTCTGTCGAAAGTAAAGTTTTGTGTTAAGAAGGCTTCCAGTAGGACTAGGCTCCAATGTCTACAGTCGAAAATATCTTAGCTAATAGAGGCATATGTTCAAAATACATGAATCCTGGACGGGATTTTTTAAATCAGTTCATCGTACAAGACTCTTCGACCTCTCGGTGGTTGTTCTGTGCACCACTACTTCAGTCTAGGCAAATCTTCTTTGATAACTTTAAATACCTGATGTGATCTTCTTCTGTTGGAGATATAATTTAGCAGTTTTAATAATTATATTTCAGTGATTGCTAAAACATTAACTAAATTATGGAATATTGATCTGAAAGCAGCCTCAGACTGAAGAGAAATGTTTAATCTTCATTTAGAGAATTTAGGTATTTTGGTCGCATAGAAAGAGATTACAATCGGTTTCAGAAGAAATTTACTTTATTTTGAGGTAGTAACTCATCGAAGATAGTAAGGTTGTCGGACTGATAGCTGAAAATAAGGATGAGGAATGCTTGCACAACCATTACTGTGTGGTTATACATGTATCATCTGCCCCACAATATGTCTAAAGACAACAGAGTGAACATAATAATTCAATGTAGTAACGAATATAAAGATTTTTTAATAGGTACTTACTTACTTACTTAGGTGGCTCTACAAACGTTTATCGGTCAAAGCCGCATGTAGGAAAGCGCACCTTTCGGTGTAGTTTAGTGCACGCCGGCGCCAGTCGCTGGCAATCCGGAGCTTTTTTAGGTCATCATAGACCTGATCTGATAGACCCCATCTTAAGCACGGACGTCCTCTCTGATGCCGTCCACCAATTAAGTTCAGGGTTTCGTCGTAAACCCTTAGTGCTGGAGCTTCGGTGTTCATCCGGATGAGGTGCAGCTGCTGGAACTTAATTCGCTGAACTGTGTCAACCTCATCAAACAGCTCATACAGCTCGTGGCTCATACGGTTCCTAAACTCGACGCCAGCTCTGAGAGGACCAACATTAGTACGAAGAATCTTTCTCTCGAACACTTCTAAAGACGCTGTATCCGTTGATGTCAGGGTCCATGCTTCTGCGCCACACAGCAGCACCGAAATTATCAACGTCTTATAGGCATTATGTTGCTAATGATTTACGAGATTAGCTATTCATAGTATGTGCCCAATGGTTTGTTTTACAGTTTACAGTATTTACAGATAATCTGAAAGTTTTTTTGTTTGTTTTTGAAATAGTATCTGCGATACTATCACTTTTGGCCAGTCTATGCACAACACTCCTCTAGATTTTGCTTACGCTTATCGCTTTTTAAATCCTGTTTGCCGTATTGAATTAAATAATAATTTATTTACACAATTTGCATTGAGTAGCTATAATATTCGTATTCCACCTCTATATATGCGCTTAGTGTTAAGTGAAATATAATTCGTTTAATTATATATATTAATTAAGTTTTTTTTTTAATTAACTGCGCTGCGCTCTGAAATTATTCAAATTCAAATATAAAAACGTGGAATAATTAGCAATGAATAACTAATTGTTGCCGTTGCTGCTGCTGAAACGCGATGCATTCGAGCGTCAACCAATCATTATAAATAAATTAGCGTAAAAAATAATCAATAATTGAATAGCAACAAATATTTATTTACAAAACGTTAAAATTTTCGACAAATTCCAATAAATTTACGCTTTACACAGAATAAATTTATAGCCCCGGCAGTTAGACAAGATACACAACAAATTGCATTAAGATACAAGATGAAAAACGCTCAGATAACTTGCTTGAACAAGACAAGTTGCCAAAAAAAAAAACGATTTATGTGCACAAGTAGCATTTCAGCAAATTTAGAAGTATCGAAAATGGTTGGCAAAATTGAAATTTTGTTGTTGTATTTTATTGAAGTTATTTTTTGTGGTCATCAACTAAAACAAGCAAAAAGGCGATTTGATAAACCCACTCCTTAAATGTTGCAGCGCCCTTCAAACTATCAAACCAAAACAACAACAACAACAACAACAAAAAGTATCCACAAGTTTACACATGTATTTATACACTTACAGATACTTTTTGTATCCTACACTCACACTCTTCATGCAAATTAAACGAGCTTAAAAGTACTCAAAAGTGTTGTATTGGCAAAATGTTTACTTTTGCTCAATTAAAGTTTATTGTTTGCTGTTGTTTCTGTGGTAGATTGATTTGCATTTTATTTGTTACTCGATTGAGTTTTATATACAATACAAAAACAAACAAAAAAAAAAACAAAGATCGATTCTATAAAGTATCTGTGAGATAAATAAAAAATAAATTAAGCTGCTTAATGCTTCAGTACAATTTGAACTTTGATTGCAAAGCTTTGCGTTAAATAAGTTTTAAATAAATAAATACTTGCAGATATATACAGACATATACAAAAAATTACACAATACTCTGACTTTTACAATTTAACTTAAATTGTTTTTAAGCGATAATCACTATATACGAGGGTGATTTTATAAGTTAGTGACATTATAAATTTTGAACTACATTGATTTGAGGTTACTCGGTCAATGAAGTACCCAATCTGCAACATTGTGTTTGACAGCCATTGATAGCAAACATGAAAGACGGACAGACGGACAGAAACAGTTGTTGCTGCAATTTAACTCAAATCTAATCGTCTGATAACTTCGAAATAGTTGTTGTTGTTGTTCTATTATGAAAATATTGTGCAAGATGATTATGAATGTGAGAGAAAGATAAACCGAAACGTAGCCTTAGGTCTCAATTCATACGAATGAAGCTATTACTGTTGGAGGTAATCAAAGGTCTATAGGTTTCAATTGAGTCGGATGGGACGAACAATGAGCAGATATGTCGTACTATGCGATGATTGACCACATTCAGGACAGCAATCACTAGTGCTGATCCCAATCCGCTCCTTATAACACTCGAGCATATTGCTCTATCCGGATCTCAACTGTGCAAGTTTGGTTCTGGTGTTACGAGTGAAACATTTTTCGCCCTCGTCAATAGGTGCAGGTCTAACACCAAGTACGATGTTGCTCCTAAGAGCTCTAATTGACTGTTCAATTGCATCTTTATGCAATTGAGTCCTGAAGTATAAATATACTCTTCTATTCGACACTGTGGTACAATCCGAGCAATACTACAATAGCTTTATAGCTTCTAATGCTATTCTGGTGAGTGTACTACGGTTTGGTTGATTGCTCTTGTACGCACCTAACAGGAACTGATTCGAAAGCAGCGCATTATGCTGGTGAATAGGTCTCCATGTAGGTGGTCTTCATGGCTCATTTGTCGAACCGGTAACCGTTCTCAAAGCACTATTATGGCCTCGTTGCAGGCATTGCCATTGAGTCTTGTAAAGGTAAGGAGTCCAGACAGCAGCAGCATAATTCAGGACGTCAGAACGTCCAATTGCTTTATAAGTTGTAATTATTGTCTCTTTGTCCTTACCCCAGGTAGACCCATCAAGCGCCTTCAGCACTTTATTTCTCGACTTAAGCTTATTGTTAACTAAGTCACGAATCGTATGCTGTACCAAGTATCGTAGGGTACTGCACTATCGGAATACTCAGACCTTCAACAATGACATCAAGTTTCATCCTAACCTCCTTAGTAAAGGAGCTGAAGATGGAAGCCGGCGACTTGTGAGTTAAAAGCCTGAGGTTGCGAGCATTGAAAAAATTTAACAAATTCCCCAAATAGATGTTAATTCTCGCACAAATTTCATCCACGTTCGCACTCGATGATAAAATGGTACAATCATCTGCATAAGTTACCAATTATATTTCGGAAGAAGGAAGTGGCATCTTTGCCAGATATAGATTAAACAGAAGAGGGGAGAGATCTTCAAACTGTAACTTACCCCGTACTCCATCTTTACCCCCCTGAACTTCGAAATAGTGTTTGATGTTGGTTAACCACAATACTGTCAAGTTTTTGCGCCTTTTCATGAACGTGGATAAAATATGAATTCATTTCAGCACATCAGCGAGCAAGCAGTATATACGAGGGGTACTATTTATATTTCGGGAATAGCAAATAATAACAAACATTTTTAAATGAAAATGGCTTTATTGTTTTTCAAAATATTCTCCTTGATGATCAATACACTTTTGCATTCGTTCAAACTATTTCTCATGGCAGTTTTTCCATTCCTCTTGAGACACCTCCAAAACATGGTTTTTGAACGCTTCAACTGCTTCTTCGGCGCTCGTAAATCGTTGACCACGCAGTTTACCTTTGATACTCGGGAACAAGAAGAAGTCATTGGATGCCAAATCAGGACTGTACGGAGGATGAGTCATTAATTCGATGTTTTGACTGCTCAAAAATGCACTTGTTTGATGAGATGTGTGAGAGCTCGTATTGTCATGATGCAGAATGGCTCGTCTTTGGCGGTTGGTTTTACGAATTTCTCCGAAGACCTGCGGCAAACAAATGGTCGTGTACCACTCAGAATTGACCGTCCTACGTTGCTCAAGCGGAACATCATCTGCTTGGCTGTGCTTCTTCCACGAACCACTTTTGTTGGATTTGGCTTGTCTTGGAATACCCACACGGTCGATTGCTGTTTTGTTGCCGACTCATACACATATATCCATGATTCGTCACCGGTCACGATTTTATACACGTCTTTTGAAGCACCACGGTCGAACTTTATAATCATTTCCTTACACCAATCGACGCGAGCCTTTTTTTGAGCGATTGATAAATTATGGGGTATCCAACGAGAGCAAATTTGTTTTTACGGCTAAGTGTTCATGCAAAATCGAATGTATTGAAATGGAACTAATGTGCAAGGATGCCTCTATCTCACGATATGTCACATGACGATCTTGCATTATCAGTTCACGCACTGCATCGATGTTTCAGCATTTAAAAAAGTTGAATACTCTTAAGCTGTTGTAGAATAAATAGAGAACAGATCAGCACTGCTGTAAAATCTTTCTCACTCCTGCTTCCTCTCTATCTCTCTGTGTCTTTCATTTCATTCTTTCATTTCATATGCATTGCAAAAAAGAGACAGTCAAATGCAAATGTCACTCGCATGTATTTCCTGTTGAGAATAGAAGTCTGATGTGACTTCTATTCTCCTTTCTCTTCTAATCGTCGTTTTTATAAGCTATTATTTAGCTTTATTTTGTATATTTATAAGTGTCAGATGCTATGAAATATATTTAAAATTTAAGACCACTTATAATTCCCAAATAGTTTTGATAAACTCTTTCGCTGAATTTATCACAGATCTGTCATTTGATAACGATTTTCTATGCTCTTCAATGCTAACACAAATAGCTACGCTAGAAAATTTTTTTAAAAAAGATACTTGATAAAAAAAAAATAAAACCATTTACAAATGTTCTCTGACAATTCAAACAAAAATGTTTTTATTCATTATAAAGCGATTTGCCGCAATTATTTTCAATTGAACTAATGTCAACATTATCAGTTATTATAATGAAGAGAAAACTAAAAAAAAAGAAAAAAATTAAAAATAAAACCGTACAGATAAACAAAGTACCTGTCACGAACATTATTCACAACTTAATATTAGACACGGTCACATTTCGTGCGTTCAATTCTATTAAAACTGTGTACAGTTCCAGATGACTAATAATAACACTAGTTTACAAAAAAAAGAATAAAATTTCATGTTCATTTAATGCCACTATTTTTGTCTTATGTATTGCCATATTACATAAGACAAGACTCGAAAAACACAATAAAGATTTGTCTATGAATATTTTTCCTTGATATAATTTTTGTTAATTTTATTCTTCTTTTTTTCGGAGACTTTCACTTTAGGCCATATCTCGAGTAGGAAATGTCCGATTATGTTGCCAGAAATATCATATTAAAGCTAATAAAATGTCCAACAATTGCCAAATACATTTTTTTTCAATCGGTTTGGTAGCTTAAGTGTTAATGGTCAAAATATATGAAAAATGTCGATTTTTTGTATATATAAAAAAAAAAAATTATGTACTGTAAATCAAAAATAAAAAACGTCAATTTATCAAGAAAACAAGATATTTATGGAGAAAATCTATGGATAAATACCGAAGTTATGATCATTTCAGTAAAGGTCTCAAAATTCAAATTTTTCTCTGTTTTGTATGTTTTCTCTATTTATAGCTATTATGTTAAACCAGTCAATTTACAGTGTAATTCGACTATGGATTTTATATATTATATTTTTTTTATTAAAGTAGATTAGAAATAATTCTCCTTTAAGTCTGTTTCTCTGCTAAGGAACCAAATACAGTTTCTCAATATTCTGACATCCCAAAATTCTTGGTAGCGCTGCTCAATGGTTTTCATTTCTTGATGAAACCTTTCACCGTGCTCTCCGGGAAAAACTCCAAGTGGGTATGCCAAAAATTTAGTTGAAAAACAAATTTTCGCCTGTGGAATTCGATTAAAAATTAAATTACAGATTTCTTCATGTTGTAAACCAACGTAAGGAAGAAAACCATGCAAGGCATTCCATACCCATTCTTGCATAATTTTTGAATAAATCTTTAACAATTTCCTTGAAATTTGCGCTTTTATTATTTCCAAAAAAATTATAAACAATCAGCTGGAACGATTTTTCATTGGGTAGCAATAGTGAGGAGAAATTGTCATCTTTGAGCACATTTCTTATCTGCGGGCCGTCAAAGATTCCTTTCATGATTTTAGCAAGAGAAATTCTTGGAAAGTAATCTCAAATATGCGAAATCTTGGCCTTCTTTGTTTAACGCTTTGATGAACTTTTTGAAGAGTCCAAGTTTTATGTGTAATGGTGGAAGGATGATGTTTTCTTCGGCACTCCCAGAGACGAAAAACAGCAATATTTCGTGAATCCATCTTGCATCTTCTGGTTATCCCCAGAAGCATCTCTATGAATATTCGTCTTCATCAATGATGTTGTACTCTCTTCCGATGCCCTCTCTGGTTAAAGGGAGCACACACTACGCCTGTGGAATTTAACAGCTGATAACCCCACGTCGCTTTCATTGCTGCTAATCGTCCAATTGTGTGGAGTTCTCATAACAAAACCATCCAGCAGACACACTGACCAACACTCTTACTGAATGTAAGTTCACCATTCAGGAAATGGTCCCACCGATTGGGTATTCTGCGTGCGTTTTTCGCCAAACCACTTCAACCCGATTATCGTCTCCTGCGACTGGGATCGCACGGTTAAGTTCCTGAAGCTGGCCAAATGCAACCTTAACACCACTTTGAAATCGGAACATACTTTCCAGTCGTGCTCCGAGTTGCTACAAGAGAATTATTTTCAGTACGTTGAATTCATAGCGGAAAATCTTGATGTTTATCTTGTTTTTATTGTGGCCCATAACAATTAAGCTACAAAAACGATTGGAACGTTGGACATTTTATTCCCTTAATGTGATGTTTTTGGCGAACTAATCGGACATTTCCAACACGCTATATAATCTAAAATGTGAAACTATCTTCGAAAAAAGGAGAAAAGAACAAAATTCAAAAAATTATATCTCGGAAACCTATCCATAGAAAGTTTTTATTATTGTGTTTAACGAGTTTTGTGGCCACAATGCATACGAAAAAATAGTGACATTTAAAATGTAAATTTTTTGTTTGTTAACTAGTGTAATTTGTTGAAGCCAAGTGGTGCCAAGCACTGTGTCAGCTCAAATTGTGCATACTGAAATGTGAAATACGCAATTACTGAATCAGCGCAAAAACAATTTTCTCTCTTTTTTTTGTTTGTTTTTTTTTTAATTAGAACCTCAATGTAATATGTAAATCTGCCGTGCGAAACTAATGCACAAACACGTACCATGTGCCGGAGCCGTACAGGGCAGTCAGTAACCGGCATAAATTATTATCATGAACAAATGAATTTCGAGATGGATTTGGATTTGGGTGCACAAAGCCGAAATAGAATTGTCAGCAAATAATGAAAATCAAAATTAAATGAATGAATACGAGTACATATTAACTACAATATGCACGAAGAGATCTGTCAGCAAATGCTGCATGCTGCATGCAGTATGCAACATGCAGCATATGAATCATAGTCCAATTGGACAGTGACTGAGTGAGTTGTTTGAGGCGTGTAAGGCAAAGGCATGGCATTTATAGGAAATGTATTACTAAACTAACTGGTAATTCATAGACGAGTAGATAGTATGTACATACTATATACAGATGTATATATATATATATTTAATCAGTCTGTCTGTCAGTCAACATCATGTGCCGCACAAAATGCAATATTTGGGGCTGGAGTTTGTGTAACATTCATTCTGGCATTTGGTGTGGTTGTAGATTTAATGAGATTTCTGTCAAATTAATTTCCGGTTATGATTAGATTTTCGTTAATAGCAATTTGTGGTTTTGCGCCCAAAAATCACAAATTTGTGTTTGTGTCTATCTGTCTGTTCGTCTGACTGTCTGTCTATGAAATACTTGCAATATGCACATTGAGTTTAATAAATAGTACTGGTTCTATTTTGTAACAGTTTGAGTTTTACGCACTATGCGTGTGTATTTATCATATACCTAAGTAGTGTATTGGGTGTTTGAATTAATTCGTAGCGTTGTTTTCTCTCGAAAATTGAGGCTTTATTGTGAAAAAATGGTTAAAAATTCAATATTCAAAGTATGTGGTGCTAAAAATCACTTTATTGTGTCTCAGCTCGAAAATAGCGATCCTCCATAATGGTTTAAATGGGTTTGTATAGCTTATAGTGTACTAATATCAGCTGATACCACCAAATATCTCTTTTAAACGCTGCTTTCGATTGGGCTCGATGTTGTCCAAGTTTTCTGCTAAAAGCTTATCTGAGAATGAATTTTTAAACATATCGGAGACTCTGTAATTGCGTGGCATAATGGTTGGGTGATCCAAATCGCAATCAAAACCAAGGATCCGGACACCATTATTTCCGCATGGCGTTATAAGACATTGATTGTCTGAAAGTTGACCCGTAATGGGTACACCAATTACTGCTATTCCCAGAAGCATCTCTATGAACATTCGCACTTCATCAATGATGTTGAACTCTCTTCCGATGCTCTCTCTGCTTAAAGGAAGCAGATACTACGCCTAGATACTACGAAATTTGACAGCTGTCAATCCCACTCGTCGTTTCGAAGGACAGATCAAGCATGTGTTGTTGGTCGCCTTCACTGCTGCTAATCGACCAATTGTGTGGATTTCTCGCGACAAAACCAACCAGCTGTTACTCTGACCAACACTCTGACTGAATGTAAGTTCACCATTCAGGAAGATGTTCACACCGATTGGGTATCCTACGTGCGTTTCACGCCAAAATACTCCAACCCGATTATCGTCTCCTGCTACTGGGATCGCACGGTTAAGTTCCTGAACCTGGCCAAATGCAACCTTAACACCGCAAAACGTTTCGTCCGATGATACACGGTGCACATCCGGTGGTAAGGATTCTAGAACTTGTACAATGATATCATCAATGCCTTGTGCTTCTCGCCGAACCGCTACTGGCTTACGACCTGGGATTTGGCTTGTAAGATGCTGTTGAAGTTGAAGAACTTCGTTTGAATATTGGTTCACAGAACTCCAATGCAGATCAGCCACAATGCTTGTCTGTGGCTAGTTCCACTGATGGTCAGACTCAGTTCGCTGGTTACTTCAATAACATTATTTGTATCTGACAGTGAATGGTTGGTTGATATTGATAGCTGGTCGGGCTTAATCCATGACTTTTTGCTTTATGGATTGTCGTAGAAGATTACTTTTTCATCGCCAGTCACTATTCGATACAAATATTCCTTCCATTTCTGCCATTCAAGAAGCTGTTCAAAGGTCAAAAAATGCCTTTCCATGTCTCTTGGTTTCAATTCGTATGATGGACAAGTTAACTCCCAATGATGCAGCTTATTCTTGAAGCATTTTATATGAAACGTCATCGAGCAAATACTTCAATTATTCAACTTCGAACTTTTTCGGCTGCACAGATTGTTTCTTGTCTTCCAGTCTTGTTAGATCTTCATAAACTTCCAGAGTTCAAAGCAGTTGCTACGGGATGTAAGTTTTTTGTTAAGGATTTCGCTAGACGTCTCTTTGGAAACACTACGAACTAATTCAAATACCCAATATACAATACAGATTATACATATTTATAGAATTTAGATGCTGCTGTCTGCAAAATTTGTTGTCACATTTGTGCAATTTTAAATTGTTTAATATACATAAATCACACTCGCTCATGTACAATTGGAAAACTTGCTAAACACTTGAGGGCAATTTGGTTCAAAGACAAACAATATTAAGTGAGTGAAAGAGCGAGAGGGAGAGAGAGAGACAGAGAGATCCAGTATTAAGTGTATAAATACTACTTCAAAAGCTTCAGCATATCCTATTATGTCTCTACAATGTGTATTTGCAATCACATTCATAAACATGCTGTGATATTTGCATACGCTTCAAGGCTTTTCAATCAGTTGTAGATAGTTCTGCAAGTATATATTGCATATCTATTCGTACAATTCGAAATTATATGTGTATGCAGTCGCTTTTGCTAGATAGTTGTATAGTTTAAGCTTTTAAAGTTAAATAATTTTCAATGGCAAGAAGCGTTGAAATGTGTATGTGCAGTATTGTAGCATTCTAAAGATAATATTAGAAGCTAAGTAAAATTATGCATTATTTTTATATTCAATAATCTACAAATTATACTGCAAAATGTGTTTGAAGTAGCTATTGTCATATATATGTATGCGTTAGTAGCTATTTCCTAGTTTCTTTTTGTTTCTTTCAAAGCCAGTAAAAGTGTATCTTAGAGTGCTACATGAATTAATATATTCCAACTGCTTTATGAATATTCATTTATTCACATTCAATTCATGAATGCAATGTATTTTGAAAAGTTAACATACATAGCATTCAATGTAGAATGAATTCCACTTCACTAACATTCACTTTGTATGAATGAATAAAATTTTAATTCATGGATAATCAAAAGATTGATTCATACATTTGAATGTTACGAATAAATTCAGTTGTCGGTCGCCTTCGCAATAAACACAAAGAGATGTACGTACGGATGCCAGCTAGCGACATGAGTCTGAGTGGCAAAGAGAAAGTAAACGTTGTAATAATGCAGATGAAATTTACTTTAAT
>JAWNNQ010000525.1:0-99019 GCA_035044765.1 Leucophenga montana
AAGCAATATCGAAAACAGTGTGTTTTGTACAGTCAGTCCTTTGTGTAGTAAGTCATTCAGTGATTTACCAGATGAAGTGGTGGCAGAAGCATCGAATACAATTCTTAGCTTTGTTGTATGGCTATCTGGCTTCAGTTCACAGTGATGTGGAATAAAATAATTCATTTTCGGTATGTTTTCCGGAGACACTTGCTTCATGTGTCCTAGAGTTTCATACTTATTCATAAACTCCACATAATTTTGTTTTAATGCAGGATCTTGAGATAGCCGTTTTTCTAGGCTTAAAAATCTTCGTGTGGCAATCTCACGAGATTCCCCCAACTCTGAGGGATTATCCAAGAAAGGAAGTCGAACAATGAATTTATTGTCTGCTGCAACTTGAATATTGTGAGTAAAATGTTGCTCACAAACCTTTTCCATCGGCGACATACACGGCATATTTGTTTGGAAACTATCCAGTTCCCAAAATTTTATTAAATTTTTTTCAACTTTCTCTTCTTCTGTAAGAACCGCACATGTTGTGGATGATGAAAATCTTCCTTTAACTACCCCTGCTACAATCCAGCCCAGTTTAGTATTGTGAAGCATAGGCAGTCCTTTTTTATACTTATGCGTCCTGGTTGCATAAGTTCAAAATAATGCTCTGCACCCAGAAGAATGTCAATTTTTCCCGTTTGTTCAAAACGAGGATCTGCCAACTCCAGGTTCTTTGGAATTTGCCAATTTGAAATTGATATAGGGTGTTGCTTTATCGTGCGACATCGTAGGCATCAACGAACGGTGAGTAAGCAGGGCGTTCTCGGAGATTGAGGGACAGTCACGAATCATGGGCCTAGCGGCGAACGAGGACAAGACGAAGTACTTGGTGTCCACTCGCACACTATCAGCGCGTCTTGCACGGTATGTGAGTATGGAGAATTTCAACTTCAATGTTGTAGAAAACTTCGTCCATCTGGGAACAGAAATTACCAACGACAACAATGTTAGCCGAGAGATCAGACGAAGAATTAGAAGTAGAGCCCTCTCTCGAACTACGAAGATGAAAATCTATAAAACACTGATAATCCCGGTCCTGCTGTATGGCGCCTCTTTAGGAGGATTTGACAGCGGCTTCCCAAAGTCCACCAAAATGAGGAGCTCTCGGCGGAATAAACTTGAAGTTTACTCCCTTGTTGTAGCATGCTTTAACAATTTCAGTTCTGGCATCTTTTGAAAATATTGCCTGTTCTAGCTCTTGTAACTTGTTTTTAGCTCCTACAAAATTTGTAGCATTATCGAAATGGAGTGTTTGGCATTTTCCTCTTCGGCAAATAAAACGTCTTAAAGCTGCAAGGAACGCTTCAGTAGTTAGATCACTGACGAGTTCCAAATGTACAGCCTTTGTTGCGAAAAAACAAAATATGGCAATATATGCTACATTCGGTTTTTTACCACGAATTTTGTAATGGATTTTAAACGGGCCGAAGTAATCAATTCCTGCATTTAAAAATGGCCTGGCTTGTGTTACACGAAGTGGAGGCAAGTTACCCATAATTTGCTGCATAATTTTTGGTTTGGCTCTTGTGCATTTGACGCAACTCTGCACTATATTTCTTGCCATATTTTTTCCCTTTATAATCCAATTTTTTTGACGCGATGCTGCTAGCAAAGTTTGTGGACCACAATGCATATGCTCTTTATGAATCTGGTCAAGAATCATTTTTACTATTGGGTCATTATACGGCAGTAGTACTGGATGTTTCGCGTCAAATGCAATTTCAGCAGCTTCCAGTCTGCCTCCTACCCGAAGAATCTTTTCCTGATCCAGGAAAGGAGCCAATGCAGTTAGCGAACTGCTTTTTTGTACAACGTGGTTTTTGTTAAGGTTTCTTATTTCAGTGGCAAAATCACTTTGTTGGATAATGCGTATGATTATTTTTCGTGCTTGTTCCATTTCTTCAAGATGAACAGTTTTCCCCATGAAGCGTTTACAGTTTTTAAACTGCATCATGTAAGCCACAATTCGAAGTAGTTTATTGAATGAATTACTGTGACGAATGTGGTAAATAATTCCTTCATCTTTCGACATTGCCATGGATGATTTCAGGTCATTCTTAACGTGATGCTCTTCTTTTGCTGCAACATAGACTGGTGGCCATGTTATTGGTGAACCGTATAAAAATAACGGACCATAAAACCATGTACTATGTTTCGAAAATTTCTTTGCCGTTATTCCTCTGGACAATACATCTGCTGCGTTGTTTTTGTTATTTCTGGAATGCTGGTTATTCGAGTTGCAACAAATTTATCCGAAATAGTTGTTGAATTATTGATCCATGACAATACTATTTTTGAGTCTGTCCAGAAATATGTAGCCACGTCTGCCAAAGATAATTGTTCTTTGACACTTGATGTTAGTTGATCCCCTAACACAGCTGCTTTCAGTTCTAATCGCGGCAGAGTGATAGTTTTAATAGGTGTTAAATGAGATTTAGCGCAAAGTAACTGCACTGTAACTGTCTTGTCTATATGAGTGGCACGAATATATAGCGCTGCTCCGTATGCCTTTTCGGATGCATCCACAAATGTATGGATTTCCTTTGTTGCTGGAATTTTTCCTGAGAATATATGCCGAGACACTTATTTTGTTTAGTTCTCGCAGTTCCTCTCGAAAACCTTTCCATTCCAGTTGTAACTTATCCGGAAGTTGTTCATTATACTGGAATCCTTCCTTTGTTAAGTCCTTCATTACAACCGGCGCAAATAAGCCAAGTGGAACAAATATTTTAAATATTTCCGACACCACGTCTCGCCTTGTTATTGTATTACTTGTAGAGATTTGTGTCTTTCCACATAACTTGTCTGTGTCAGGACTCCAAGTAACACCCAATGTTTTTATACTGCAGTCTTCGTATGCTGCATCTTCTAATTGCACATTGGGAAGAATGTCTTCTTTAGGCCTACCTTGTAGTAGTTGGTCGTTGTTCGCACACCATTTTCTGAGCTTGAATCCAGAGGACGCCAAAATTCCGTTTAGCTCTTTTTGAATTTGTCGAGCTTCGTTTATTGTATTTGCTCCTGTTATACAATCATCCACATAAAAATCATTCTTCAATGCTGAAGATCCAAAGGGGTATTTAATATTCTTTTTTTCTCCCAAATACTGAAGACATTTCGTTGCTAAATACGGAGCAGTTTTGATGCCATATGTGACAGTTTTTAGACGATAGTACTTCAAAGGCTCAGAAAAATTGTTTCTCCACACTATCATTTGACAATGTTGGTCAGCTTAATTGATCCATACCATACATTTTTTCAATATCCGCCGTGAATACATACTTATGTAGTCTGAAACGAAGCAATATCGAAAACAGTGTGTTTTGTACAGTCAGTCCTTTGTGTAGTAAGTCATTCAGTGATTTACCAGATGAAGTGGTGGCAGAAGCATCGAATACAATTCTTAGCTTTGTTGTATGGCTATCTGGCTTCAGTTCACAGTGATGTGGAATAAAATAATTCATTTTCGGTATGTTTTCCGGAGACACTTGCTTCATGTGTCCTAGAGTTTCATACTTATTCATAAACTCCACATAATTTTGTTTTAATGCAGGATCTTGAGATAGCCGTTTTTCTAGGCTTAAAAATCTTCGTGTGGCAATCTCACGAGATTCCCCCAACTCTGAGGGATTATCCAAGAAAGGAAGTCGAACAATGAATTTATTGTCTGCTGCAACTTGAATATTGTGAGTAAAATGTTGCTCACAAACCTTTTCCATCGGCGACATACACGGCATATTTGTTTGGAAACTATCCAGTTCCCAAAATTTTATTAAATTTTTTTCAACTTTCTCTTCTTCTGTAAGAACCGCACATGTTGTGGATGATGAAAATCTTCCTTTAACTACCCCTGCTACAATCCAGCCCAGTTTAGTATTGTGAAGCATAGGCAGTCCTTTTTTATACTTATGCGTCCTGGTTGCATAAGTTCAAAATAATGCTCTGCACCCAGAAGAATGTCAATTTTTCCCGTTTGTTCAAAACGAGGATCTGCCAACTCCAGGTTCTTTGGAATTTGCCAATTTGAAATTGATATAGGTTGTGTTGGTTGATCTGTTACAATGTGAGGAAGAACCAATGCTTCCAACCTTGAACTAAAATCGCCATATTTTGATTTTAGTGTGACATTGACTCGTGACTTTGAGACCTGAGGTTTGCCACCAATGCCATTTATTTTTAACATTGAATTTTTTGTTTTCAATGCCAATATTTTTATAGATCTCTCAGAAATAACGTTTATTTGAGAGCCTGAATCCAGTAACGCTCTAAATTCTGTCATTTGTCCATTGTTGCAATTTATTATTACACGAGCGGTGGCTAATAACACGTAATTTGTTTGTATTCCATTCGCTGAAGCGACTAATTCGGTTTCTGTAGAGTTTTCCGGTTTGGGTTTCAGATGTACTAGTGTATTATGTTGTTTTTGCATTTAAAACAGTCACGCGTTGGACATGTTTTTGCTTGGTGGTCATTTTTAAAACATTTAACACAACACTTCTTCTTTTAAATCCAGTTAAGTCGTTCCGCTGGTGTTTTCTTCAAGAAATCATTGCACGTGAATATTGAGTGGTTTGGTTTCTCGCAGAAGACACATATGAATTGTTTCTGTGTTTCTGCTGAGGCACATGTATTTTGTTTTGTCCGCTTTTCTGTTGAACCGATTGACTCTAGTGTTAAAAATCTTTGTTCCAAAAACAGCAAAAAATTGTCTAAAGATTGCAGTTCCCTTGTATCTTTGATGGATTGCTCATACAATATATGCGTTTGACGGTCAAATTTCTTTGTTAGAATGCACAAAAGAAGTGGATCCCATTGAGCCGTTTTAATTTTAACGTTATTTAGCGCGGATATAGTTTCTTTTATGCTATCATGCATATTTTTTATCGATTTAGCATCATTATTTGTTACTTGTTGCTCCAATAATTTTTGGATCAATGCAGTAGTCAGCACTCTTTTATTGCTGAATCTTTCTTTTAACAGAGTCCCCGCCGTATTGCAGTTTCCTTCTGTTAAAGATAAATGACGAATCAATCTTTCTGCTTCGCCAGACAAATTGGACTTCAAATACCACATCTTCTGCATCGTAGGAAGATGTCGATTCATGTACCATTTTGGTAAACATATCATAAAACTGTTGCCACTTCAAATAGTCTCCATCAAATTTGGGAATGGAGACTTTTGGTAATTGTAGCGAAGTCTGAGGTTGCGGTGATGTGTTGGATATCGAAACAGTTCCATTGTTTAATGTGGATTGGAATTCTACAATTGCACCTTCTGCTTGTATATAATACGCTTCATTATATCCAAGCTTCGCTGGGTCTGCAAATTTTTTCATAATTCCAATATGCAGTTTTTGGATATCATTCCAATACTGTTCAACGAGCGGCTTAAAATTGGCTTGAGTCTCAACAGTAACCTTGTTCATAATTCGCTCAAGACAGCTAAGTAACGCCTTCTGTTCCCGCATCATTGGTTCTATTTGAACGTTTTCTTCTATAGAGGCGTTTGAATTTGTGTTAATACTTTGACTGAATGTATTTTTATATTCAGTCACTATTGATGCAATATTATTATAATATTTGTTTGTGAAATAATCATGGTCGATTATTTCACCTTTTAATTCATATTGAATTTTTTGCTCCCCTTCGTCAAATTGTTCCCAAAGTGACTGAAGTTGAAAGAATCGATTACTATAATAATCGACTTTTGCCTTGCGTTCAGCAGAGTCTCTTATAATTCCTTATATATTCCTTATAAGTTCACCAGTTGGCAGCTGTTGCTGTATCAATTCCATGATAATGACAGTTGCCATAGTGTTTGTAAGATATATTTTTATTATAACAATTAACCTTTAGAGGTAATTTTTTTATGATGTGCCTCGACTCACACCAAGTGGTCAAAGTTATAAAATAAAAATATATTTACTAGGATGCGTTGGATGCTGTCGCGGATTATTTTCCACTATTTTGAAACCAAAATATGAAATAATCGTTGATTTTTTTAATTCGAACGGTTGCCAAGTTAACCTTATTCGAGTGCTGCAAGATTCGCCAAATGAGAAGTCACTTGGCGAAGAGTTGGTAAGGCGTATGCACCAACTCTTATGCAAAATATGGTCCGATGAATGCATGCCCAACGATTGGAATCTCAGTGTTCTTTGTCCTATCTTCAAGAAAGGACACAGCGGTCTGCGCAAACTACCGGGGAATAAGTCTCCATTTAATAGGATACAAAATTCTGTCCCGTATCAGTATCAGTGCGGCTTCAGACCAAAGAGGTCGACCAGTGAGCAAATTTTCACTTTACGCCAAATCCTGGAGAAGACCCACGAGTACAATAAAGACACACACCACCTATTTGTCGATTATAAGGTCGCTTTCGACACGCCGATAAGAACGAAGTTCTTCAACGCCCTATCTGAACTTGGTATCCCAGTAAAGATCGTTCGGCTTTGCATGATGACGCTATCACACACCCAAAGCGTCGTCAGAGTAGGAAAGAACCTCTCCGAATCCTTTGATACCAAGAGAGCTTTCAGGCAGGGTGTTGCTTTATCGTGCGACATCGTAGGCATCAACGAACGGTGAGTAAGCAGGGCGTTCTCGGAGATTGAGGGACAGTCACGAATCATGGGCCTAGCGGCGAACGAGGACAAGACGAAGTACTTGGTGTCCACTCGCACACTATCAGCGCGTCTTGCACGGTATGTGAGTATGGAGAATTTCAACTTCAATGTTGTAGAAAACTTCGTCCATCTGGGAACAGAAATTACCAACGACAACAATGTTAGCCGAGAGATCAGACGAAGAATTAGAAGTAGAGCCCTCTCTCGAACTACGAAGATGAAAATCTATAAAACACTGATAATCCCGGTCCTGCTGTATGGCGCCGAATCATGGACACTGACATCAACGGATACAGCGTCTTTAGGAGTGTTCCAGAGAAAGATTCTTCGTAGGATTTTTGGTCCCCTTAGAGTTGGCGTCGAGTTTGGGACCCGTATGAACCATGAGTTGTATGATGAGGTTGACATAGTCCAGCGCATTAAATTCCAGCGGCTGCACTGGGCTGGTCACCTCATTCGGATGAACCACGAAGCTCCAGCACAGTTTTGTCGGTGCAACTATTGTTCTGGTTCTGCTCAGTTTGTGTAGATTTTCCGGAATTTCCACTATTTTCGCCAGTACTCCCGCCCGTGCTTTAGACGTTCAGCGGCTTAACTCTTTTTAGATTTTTGCAGCTTAATTGTAATGGTCTGCGTGGGAATGTGGTTCAGATTGTGGTATATATAAAGCATTATGACGTCTTAATTCCAGCAGTGCAAGTGACCAAGCTCACAAGCTCCTGGCAAGACAGGAACTGTGGAGAAGGTCTGGCATTCATCGTTCATACTACGGTGAATTTCAGAACTTTTTCACTGCCTTCTGTTGGTCAACAGTATTTTTGTCTGGAGATGCAATATCTGGCTGTGAAGTCCGGAGATATATTGAGTTTGTGAACTTATATCTGCCACCAGTCAACAGCTGTGACCCTGGGTATCGTCCGATATTGAGCCACGTGCTGCAAGGGGATCTTATAGTTATTCTTGCTGATTTCAATGCACACCATGGGATGTGGTTCTCGGAGTTGCGTAATGACCTTAGGGTATAAGTATTGCGGACCAAATATATGTCTCTCATTTTTGCACAATCAATGACGATTGTGCAACGAGGATGAGCGCTACTACTGCTAGCTGCACTGACTTAACTGTCGTCATTGACTCGCTAATTCCATATTTTGAGTGGCCTATTGATATTGCGTTGAGCTCGGACTATATCCCTATTGTGGTTAGCATTACTCGTCCGGAAGCTTTTATTGAATCGTATCTGTAAATGAAAATCTTACATTCAAAACGAAAATAAGATCTTCAATGCTGATTTATGTATAAATGCTACTAGTGCTTCTACTAGTAACAAAATAGCGCCGCAATCGGTACTTGGGACAAATTGGGCTGCGGAGAAGTGAATACTACAAAGGTTTTTGTCGTACTGTTTTTATTGTGCATAATGCAGAGTTTATATACAAAAAATTTTACATGCTAAACTAAAATCTAAATTACAAATAAATGATAACAATATAATAACATCTGTTGTTTAGTTTTACACATAAACAAATATTTTTGGGTTTTCTTAGACATAGGTTTTATGACATGTCATCAAACAATATTGCACATCGATACCTGCGAACAATTTGTTATCTGCAGACAGCTGTAACCTGAAGCGTACGATTATCATTAATAGAAAATCGTACATTCTCCCGGCCGTTCAATATTATTCAACTTGTACCGAGAAAGGCTGGTGTTGTGGAACCTCATTTGTGCGTTGTTGTGGAACCTCATTTGTGTGTACCACTGTAGGGGTGTCTTCCTTCTTTCGATGTTTGTTTTCCTCTTCATCCTCTTGTCTTTCGTCTATGGGATGTTTATAGGTGGGTTCTTCTTCTGCAAACAATGGAGCTATGTGTTGAATATCCCGCTTGAAAATACCCTTTGCGGTTTTGACATCAACTACACGAGCATAATTGTCTTTGCCATGAAAAACATTTACAATTCTTCCCATCGGCCTTTGCATTACAGGGATATTGTCTTCTTTTAATAAGACCAGCGTCCCTTCTTTAATGTTATCGGAAGCTCTTCTCCATTTCTGTCGTTGCTGCCACTGCTGTAAGTATTCTTTTGACCATTGCGTCCAGAATAAATGCTTCAATTTCGATACTGCGTGCCACCTCTGTCCTACTATTTTCGGTTGTTGTAATAGCTCTCTGTCTGCCTGTGCTATCAACGGTTCTCCAATAAGAAAATGTCCTGGAGTTAAGATTTGCCTCAATTTCCACAATCACAGTTTCCAACTCTTCGTATGTCAAGTGTGCTGTGTTTACGTTCTTCAGCAGTAAATATTTAGCGGACTTGACAGCGGCTTCCCAAAGTCCACCAAAAAGAGGAGCTCTCGGCGGAATAAACTTGAAGTTTACTCCCTCGTTGTAGCATGCTTTAACAATTTCAGTTCTGGCATCTTTTGAAAATATTGCCTGTTCTAGCTCTTGTAACTTGTTTTTAGCTCCTACAAAATTTGTAGCATTATCGCAATGGAGTGCTTGGCATTTTCCTCTTCGGCCAATAAAACGTCTTACAGCTGCAAGGAACGCTTCAGTAGTTAGATCACTGACGAGTTCCAAATGTACAGCCTTTGTTGCGAAACAACAAAATATGGCAATATATGCTACATTCGGTTTTGTACCACGAATTTTGTAATGGATTTTCAACGGGCCGAAGTAATCAACCCCTGCATTTAAAAATGGCCTGCCAACGCCGCGAAGATTTTCTCAAATGTCAACAAAACGTTAACAAATTAAAAAAAAAAAAAAAAGCAAAACTGATAAACAATATAATAATTTAAATTTTAACAAAAAACGTTGTAAAAATTCAACAAACTTTTTTAAAAAAAAAGAGGAAAAACTAATTACAAAAAAGGCGTAAAAAAAAACCCCAGCGGAAAGCTGAGTGAATAAAACGCTATAAAAATTAGAAGACAAATCTACAACAAGTGCTAGAGTCATCGGCTACAGTAATCGGCTACAGTCATCGGCTACAATAAATATATCTTGATTAAGTCAAAGCAGTAGGAATACCATACAAGTGTTGTGTTCATTTTGTTTTAAATAAAGAATTACTAAAATAAAGTGTCTGTCCAAAATAACTGCGAGATTCATTTTCAAAAAGTTGTCTTATTTTAAAATATCCCTTAGTATCTAATATTCGTAGTTTGGTAAATGTTTTGTGCCTGAATGCACAGGAGACAGACTGTAGAAGACAGTGACAGTGACAACGAGCTAATATATACCCATACTCAATGGGCGTGTCTGAATTTGTCAACGCAGAAGTTAAGCAACTCCTAGCGAATGGCATAATAAGACCGTCCAGATCCCCTTATAACAACCCATTGTGGGTCGTTGACAAAAAAGGTGTCGACGAATCGGGTCGCAAATTAAAACGTTTGGCCAAATGTGCTGATCAGGCTGTCTGGCCAGATGCCGCAGCAACATAAGTTGCCGACGGAACCTGACACTTGCATGCCGGAGCAGCGTGACTGACACAGAGCGGTAACGATGCGCCAAGTCAGCGTTCTGTCGCCGGCTCAGCGACTAGGAATGAGCTTTGTAGGGTAGCATTAAGATAAACTTAAGTTAGTCTTATCGTTACTCTAAGAACCAAATGACGCGGGTTGCTCCGTAGTAAATAAAATAAATAATATAAAACAAAATTTGTTTACTTATATATATATATATATATATATATATATATATATATATATATATATATATATATATATATATATATATATATATATATATATATATATATATATATATATATATATATATATATATATATATATATATATATATATATATATATATATATATATATTTTATTTTTTTTTAATATATTCAATATTGTAAAGTGAATTTAAAAATTTTCTCTGCCTATTTTAAGCTACTAAACCTGCGGGGTCATCCGCTTGGTTTTTACAAAAGATTCTTTACAATTCATTTTATGTTTTTTATTCTAGTAAAGTATTTTTGATTTTTTTTTCACTTAATATAATTAATACAATATAATGTTGCGCGTTCCTTAGAACGCTGTCGGTCTCCCTATTTATTCTCGGTTGTTGTTGTTGTCGTAGCTATTGCTGCCGTTATTTAAAAAATAGCTATTAATGCCGCTGCTGCCATTTATGTTGTTGCAGTTGCAAGTTAGCTTGATGTTGTTGTTGATTCTGCTGTTATTGCGGGAGATTAGAGGCGGTCACTGACAACACTGATTGCGCACATCGGATAGTCGGCTTTTCATCAATAGGTTCCACATTCGATGAACGAATAACATCACCCTTAGGTGGATCTATAATTTGTTTCTGTAATACAAATGCGGTAAATTTCTGTGAGTATATTCTTAAGTGCATTGCGTTCAGCAAATAATTTCGCTTCATCCGTTGGCACCGAACGCAAATGTCGTAAATCGGATAGGTAATCGACTTTGGTAGATGCACCATCTAGGTCCTTCGAACCTCGGACTCGATAGTCACAGTTTTTCGATCCTCGGATACGACAGTCAATTTTAATATATTACACGTGTCACGGTCGCCATGTAAAGTAAGGACACCAGCTCCGCAATTACCAAGTAATATACTAAAACTATATATAATTACTAGCTGACCCGGCGAACGCTTCTCCGCCAAGAAACGTAAAACGAAAATGTTTATAAAATTCAAAGATAAATTTTATTTTGTACTTAATAAATTTAATTTCATTTCAATGAATATAATAATGGTCTTATTTAATGCTTAATAATTTATTGTAAAGCCAAAGTGAGCACAATATTTTTTGTTTGGCCATTTTCGGCATATACAAATAAATCACTAGGTTTACCAACTATGGAGCACGCTACGGAAAGTTGACCACGAGAGAAGAACGCATTTTCAAGGTCTAAATCGCATATTTTCATCGAGTGGCCCTGGGATTTGTTGTCATTGCATATGTCAAACGAATAGGGAATTCCAAGCGTTTAAATGCCATTGGAGTATCAGTTGGAATCATCGGGATTCTTGGCAATAACACGTGCTCTCCTTTAAACTTGCCATTGATTATGTTCGATTCAATAATGTTGCCCATTAATTTCTTTACCACCAACCTGGTTCCATTACATAATTTTGGCACATTTAGGTTTCGTAATATTATAATTGGTGATCCAATTTTTAAAGATAAATTATGTGCCGGAAGACCTGGTAAATCCAGTAAATTTAAAAATTCAGTTGGAAAATTCACGCCTTCAACTTCATTTATTGACTTGAATATAGATATTTATAGTGTCCACATTGACATTTTTAGCTGCTAAAATTACAAGTTCACTCAGCCATTGATGGTCGAATGTCAGGAAACACATTTTGAATTAATGAATCTCGGGAACTTCGTAGACTTCGGATTCAGCCCATTCGCATCTCACGTAGAAAAGACGCCTATGTAAATAGGACCGTAGCAGCAGGTAGAATGGGGCTGGTAACATGGTCTTAAGCTTGTAAAGCAAGCCTAAATGCTTGTTTAATATCAAGAAAAGCTGGTGTTTGGTGCATTTTCCATTATCCATGCATTGTTAATTTATGTTGATTGCACCACATTGACCATGTATCATGTTTGTCGTTACAATCTGGAACAATTCTGGATCTTCTGTTTCATCTGGGATCTCAGCAGATATAATTTTATCGATTTCCTCGGGCCTTACTTTGTTTATTAATCAAATTAGAATGTGGTCATGCAGCAATCCACGTTTTTGCCATTCAATGGAATACATCCAGCATCGCGTTTCTCCAAATGCATTGTGTTTTACAAATCTATTAAAGACTTTAATTTTTGTTTGAAAACGCGTGCCGTTATATCATGAAAATCATTTGCTAATTGGCTTGGCAATAGATATTTTTCGATTTCATCCCACTTCGGGTAACAGGTAAATATAATGAACAAATCAGGTCATCCGTATGCACGTACATAGGCCATCGCATCTTGAATATATTCCTGCATATGTCTAGGACTTCCTGTGTATGACCAAGGTAAGTTTAAACATCCATCTACATTATTACTTATAGCATCGCGTGAATGGATATATTCTTCTGATCTTAAGTTTGCACGGTTCAATTTAATATAACGGAGACGTTTACTTTCGATTTTGACGAACATATCAACTATAAATTGGTGATATAAATGTCTGAATTTTAATATGCGATTGTCTACGTTGGTCTGAATCTGTGTGCATAAAAATCCATTGCGCTAACTTTTTTATTTGTTTCTTCACCTAAGATTTAAAAATAATGTGTTATAAATATAATTATGTTTGTAAATGTTGTAATTAACATGTTCACCTGTTATGGGATTCGTTTATTTAATATTTGTATGGTAGCCATCCTCGCCTTCCCAAAATATCAATGGGTATTGTAGCGCATCATAAGAACGATGCGTATCTGTAATGTTTTTCGAATGCTTCACCGGCCATTACTATTCCAACTTCATTTACTGTTGGTGCATTACAACGACGCGCATGTTCGCCAATAGTCAGTTTGTCTGGTTTAATACCGATCATATAATTGTCGTTTTGTAATTGGTTCGAAACTTGTTTAACAGCCGTTTTCATGACTTGCCTTTAACTTTACCGCTCATATTTTTCAGGCGTTATGCTAGTTTTCAATATTTCTTATTAAGCCTATAACCGTAACGCCGAGTTCAGCGAGCCGATAAATTTATCAGAATTTTTTGCAAAGTGACCTGCCAAATCGATCGATCGATAAAAAACCAAAGCAAAAGCAAAATGAAAACATACAAAATTGAAATTTTGTATTAAAATTTTAAATGCAAACGTGCACATTATATTTTGCCGTTTCGTATTTTCTTGTTTATCGGTAAGTCGAGAGAACGGCCCTAAATAAGATAATTTTAATCTGCCAAAAAAGTTTCTAATTCAGCTACAATAGCACGTTCCCGTACAGCTTGAATGTGATTGTACTCGCAACGGACGTTGATCTGCTCTTCTACATCTTCCATAAAATATATTTGTAAGAATTTTGGTGATTCCGTTGGTAGAGGGAATAAAAAGCCAATTTTGTGGTACACCTGGCGCTGAATCTTGAATGTAGAATTAAATGTATTTCCTTGGCCATCCGTATTAGTAATAATGTTTGCGAAGAATGATGTCATTTGGAGGCAACTATTAAATATTCTTATTTTTTTCAAAAATAATTTAGACTCTGCGGAGTTGCCATCCATTAACGTTTTCAGTGGCTTGGCTCTGGTGGTGGGTTCAATGGAGGCAACACAACTTTTCTTGAAGCACAGCACATTCCGGCTGATTAATTTTTAAATTTGAGCTTACGACAATATGTACATTCTTTAACCATATTTCCAATATCTATTTTGGAGTTTGCGCAATATTCTATTTCAGGGTTATAATTGAAGGCAAGTCGATTAAATGATGATAAATCCATTGCTAATTTGCATACAATATATTGGCTTAAATTTCGTATCAAATCTGATGCATGATTACGTGGCCAATCGTTGAAATCGCTGTCCGTCTGTTTCAGCGTTGCGACGCTCCACAATTGCTATGCGTTCGTTTTCACGTCGTTGTGATTGTTGTTCGTTTGATTATTGATCATAGCTTCTTTGTGTACTTAGAACACTTCGCGTAGATCGAGCAATGTTACTACAACGTCTTGCAGGCATTTTTGAATTTACTGCACTACACATATTACACTTTTAGTATATACATATTTAATTAACAAAATAAATCAAAATTATATTTTACTTACTAATAAAATGTGAATTTGAGCCAAATCATAATATAAATACAAATTTTTAAAATATCTCGACCCCACCTATCGGGTACAAACAAAAAATGTATGCAAACCGGAAGGCCATACCAACATATGGTGTGAATATGAGATTAATAGCTTCAGTGGTTCCTGACTGATTCGAGCAGCAATATACGCACGAATGATTATATATATTAAGATTTAGTGAAGTTGGTTGCGAACCCAGGTCCGTTCGCAACCAATTCCATTTTATTAATAATTCTTTCAATCTTACTGACTAATTTACAATTTACTAATTTATTTTAAAGAAATGTATGTTAAAAGTATATGTGTCTTTAAGTGGCCTAAGTGCATTAGCCTCATGTGTGGGTAAGTGCAATAGCCTCATGTGTGGCATATATGCGAGCGCAGCAGTTACAGTCGCCGCATTAACAAATGTATCAAATTACACATGCGAACTCAGCTTGAAGTGGATGTATGATTATTTGTGTGTGTTGTGTTTACTTATATATTTATTTGTAACAATAATCTACAGTGAGCTCTCGCTACAGTACTCCACGAACAGATTAGCGAAGTCGCACGATAAAGGATCACCCTGCCGGAAACCTCTCTTGGCCCATGAGACGTGATTCTTTCTCAATCTCCGATAACGACCTGCTAACTCGACGTTCGTTCGTGCCGATGATGTAAATATCATCAGCATATGCGAGAACCATCACTTACTTATGGAAGATCGTGCCCAACAGTTCTACGTATGGGCAGTGGCGTAGGATGTACTCTATCGCGATTAAAAAAGTCGCACGATAAAACATCACTCTGCCTGAAACCTCTTTTGGTATGAAACGTTTCGGAAAGGTTTTTTCCTACTCTGACGTTGCTTTGGGTGTGTGATAACGTCATCATGCAAAGAACGATCTTTGCTGCGATACCAAGTTCAGATAGGGCGTTGAAGGACTTCGTTCTTCTCGGCGTGTCGAAAGCGGCTATAATGTCGACAAATGGGTGGTGTATGTCTTTTTTGTAGTCACGGGCCTCTCCAAGATTTGCCGTAGAGTGAAAGTTTGGTCACTGATCAATCTCTTTGGGAGATAATGGCCTATCAGTACATCCGTGTAGGGCTTCAGCCGTTTACACAGTGCGCGGGACAGAATTTTGTATCCTATTGAAAGGATACATTACCCGGTAGTTCGCGCAGACAGTGGGGTCTCCTTTGATATTTACGCTCAACGGAGCTGATGCTTTGTTATTCTTTAGCTTTTTAATTACTGAGTGGACCTCGATATAATCCAGTGGCTCTACAAGAGATCCATCATCAATTAGTGGTTCTAGATATGCTTCTCTATCGGCAGTATTGTTCTTTTCATCGCCCCCAAATAGGTTAGAGAACTGACTCCTCCATAGTCTCAGTGATTCCTGTGTATCTGTAACCAGCTTTTCATTATTGTCCTTGCAGAAAGAAGACTGATTTTTTATACTCCTAAAAATGTCCTAGTTGGTGTTTACTTAATACTGCGATTAATGGCGAGTGATCTGACGAGAGGATTTAAGATTTTTAGGACTCCTTTAACTATAAAGAAGTCGACTACATCCGGTAACTTGCACAGGTCTCTGGGGCAATTTGTTCGTTCGCCCGTGGAGATATGAAAAGTAACTACAGTCAGCAGAGCGGATTTCTGTTCGACGAGAGCGTAGCAGGCACTCTATACGACGCTACTATGCACCAGTACAGCATACGACAATGACAGGCACAAACGTAGCACACAACTGTGACGGTGGCTACAGGCACAGGCGTAGATCCCACTATTGGTGGCAGTATGTTGAAGCACACGACGATAGGTAGCTTCTGTGGAAGCGACGAGAACGTAACTGGCACTCAATAAAACGCTAGCTAGCAGCAGAACAGCATACGACGACAATGATGACAACCGGCACAATCGTAGTACGCAGTAGTAGTAGCAGCTATATACACAAGCGCACACTATTGGTTGTAGCATGTTGCAGCATGTAGCGACTCTTAGCAGTTAATCAACGCGATTTTCATATGCGCCGCACAACAATCATAAAAAATAGAATTTTTGTTTCGTTGGTTACGCGCCAAAAAAAAAGGAACAAATTTACCGCCCGAATTAATTAATATGAATTCATTCTTTTTCGCCAACACTCTTATTATTTCTGTGCTTGGTCTTTCATTACAGTATTATTTACTTGTATTGAGCTTGAGTTCTCGTCCTCTTGGCATTTTTAGCCTCGACAATTACCCCACTGGTATATTTGGCGTTGAAATCGCCACCAGCTATAAACCTCTTACCGAATGAAGTTATAAAATCTTCAAATAGGCTTTGTCTTATGGTTTGGTTAGGGGAGCAATATACAGACTCTATAGTCAGAGCCATATATTGCTCTGTAACCGCAATTTTCGTTGCTTGCAAATACTGTTTTTAAAGTTTTTCAAGGATGATGTGCGGTATACTGCGCCTTATAATGACCGCTGTACCACCACGGGGCCGTGCCAGCATAATGATTGGTTGTATATACAGAGTATTGTGGTATATGGATACAACTTCTGCTGGTAAAGTGTGTTTCCGATATAAACATAATATATACATTTTTCTCTGCCAAGATTAAGTTGATTTCTCGGATGCGCTGTAAAAACCCATTAGCGTTCCAGATCACTATTTTTAGCATTTTACTGAGTTGGCGACGACGGTAGTGAGCAAATTTAATTTAGTGTTCATTTGCTCCATTAGCTCTTTCATAACGCTAGTCTCTACTACAAGAGGAGTGACTTCAGGAAGTACATAATGAACTGGCTGACTTGGTGTTATTGCAGTGTTAATTTTAAGTACGTCAGAGTATCGCATGACTGGACTCAGATGGGATAAGTTTGTGGTTTGTTTTGATGATTTATTCTTTACCTGAGAGGCTGCACCAAGATTCAGTCTATGTTCCCTAACAGCGTTTTTTACTTCTTCAACATGAAGCGGTGGAAATGCCTTTTGCTGTAGTTTTTTGAATATTGTACATCCTTTGTAATTAGCACAATGGTTCCCATCACATAACGCACATCCGAAGATATATCTTTCCGAAGGCATTCGTTAATTAAATGGTCCCCCGAGCACTTAACCTTGTACTACGGTGGCAGTAATGTTTAGTATGCCCATATCTCTGACATCTAGCTCATTGTGGGATTTCTCGTTTTTTAAGGAGATTCGAATTTTATTCGGGTGGACAAAGCACATTGTAGTTAAAAATGTCTTTAAAGCATTAATCCGATTTGAGTCTTATATAGAACATAGGCAAAGGTTTCTTGCTGACAGATTGACGAATGTAGTGAATATTTTCAACCTATGGCCGAGATTTTGTATGGCTTCCTTAATTTTTCCTACGGAAGTTGAGTTGATGAATGCCCTTCAAGACAACGTTAAAGCAGCGCTCTTGTTTTAACCTAAACGAGTGAAATTTAGTACTTTTCAGTACATTTTGGTTGAATTTTCACTTAGTTTCCTAATAAGATTATTAGTTCGAATTCATCTCCAGCTAATTCCAGTAGCAAGGGCTTCAAAAGATTTATGTTGCTTACCCCATACACAAATATTTGGTGGTGGTTTAGGTACTTCTACTTTCACTTCCTGTGACTCTTTAACGAACGGTCTAAGTAAAGCATATCGAGTAACACTAGCTGTTTTTGGTGATGAAAGCCAATAACTATCGATTTTTGATTGCTTTAGCTTAATCATTGACATTTTTTCCGGGCTAGATCTTCCTTGTTTTGTTTGGATTGTTGCGTGCTTACCAGCAACATGTTGCCAACTGTTGTGTAATGTTTTTTGAAGAGATTTTTTTGTTACAAACAGAGGGGCGCCATTGTCTACGATCGACGGCGAGTTAACTGTGGGTCTTTGGCATTGAGCGCTACATAGAGTGTGTCTGACTGAATATGCGCAGAGTGAGCTTTCAAGCTGAGAAGCTTGTAGTTTTTTATAGAGTGTGATGGAGTAACAAGAGCAGCTGCAATACTCATGATAGAGTTTTGGTTTGTTGCTGTTGTAGTTTGGCGTGTTGGGAGAGCCGACAGCTATTATAAATTGGTCAGACCTGGCAATGCTATTTTAATATGTGCTCTGTTCGGATTGCTATTTTTTAAATCTATGTTCAGTTCGAGGATGTTACCGTGTGGAACGTTCACTTTACGGTCGACATAATCGTCTATCTGAGCGACTAATTCGATTACCCATCGACCGTTTTCGCACCACGCATCCGCAAAGAGGCCGTACAGTGCGCACCAAACAAAAAATTGCTGTGAAGAAAATCCAAGAGAGATTCTTAAGGCACCGTTCCATCCACAAAAAAAAAAATGTTTAGTGGGCTTTATGAACCGGTGAAATCATAATTCCTAACTTCTTTAAAAATGAGGTCGGCGGGAACGTTACCGTCAACGAGTGTTATAGAGCCATGATTAGCGATTATTTCATGATTTAATTGAATGGTATGTTTATTGAAGTCATGTTTTTCCAACAGGACTGCGCCACCGTGTCAAACGATGGCCTTACTGAAGGAAATATTTGGCGAACGCATTATATCTCAGAATGGACCAGTCAATCTATCACCTCAAACTTATTTTTTATTTATTCCTGACGCCGAGTCCAACGAACTTCTCGAGATTGCGCAAATTTTGATATATTATACTTTTCTGTGAAAATTCCGCGAGACGAGATATAACATCGGAAATATCAGAGTGTGCAAAATTAGTTATTTTTCCTAATTCGTCATACTAATGGCTGTTACTATTAAGCTGCTGTTACTGTTACGCAGCGTTAACATAAATCTGTTATACTCTTTTACACTTTTATTTTTGTATGTATTCATATGAAGAAATAACATATATATGTATGTACTAGTACAAATCGCCAATAATAAAAATTGGTTACTTAATCTCGCACATTTATTGGCATAAATTGATATGTAATTATTATACAAAAACAAAATGTTTATTTTTTATACCCGGTACCACAAGGTAAAAGGAAATACTGTACGTCCGACAGTCTCCTTGAACAAAATGAATTTATTGTAATTTTTTTTCAATTCAATTGAAATGTCCCACATATGTTCAGAAGGTACAACTTAAAAATATAGCCCCACACAAATCTATGGTTCATATAAGAAGCCTCAAGCAAGGTTTAAGTTTCATATAAAGTTTTATCCAAGCATTTTATTTACCTTCTCTATTAAAATGACTGATATCAAATAAAAAAACCTCTTGACGAGGTAAAAATCCATTGACGAAAGCATACTTGGAACACACAAAACTACTGATATAAATTTTGTGACGATATATTTATAGTTTTCATTTGTATGGTTGGAATCGATTGTAATATGTAATTGAGCGTTCGTCACGTTGGTAAACTTTTTAAACTATAAAATACAGCTCTTTTACTAGGACAGCAATTTATTTCTCTACTCAAGAATATTCTTGAAAATTCAACACTACTTCGCAACATGACGAACGCTTAATTACATATTAGAATCAATTCAAAAAAAATATAAATGTATCGTCACAAAATTTATATCAGTAGTTTTGTGTGTTCCAAGTATGCTTTCGTCACTTGATTTTTACCTCGCCAAGAGGTTTTTTATTTGGTCTTAATTAAGTGGAAGAAAAGTGGGTGTATTTATAGATAGAGGTATGTAATAACTAAACAAATTTTTGTTTGTGACGTGCTTTAGTGTTGTAGAATAAAAATATAGTTACCACTAACTGCTTGAAAAAAGCCAATGCAAGACTTCTGTGGACCGGAACTTCTGATATTCGTGGGTATTCGCGGAAGAATATTTTTTTCTAAATTACTATGTTGTCTTGTGATTGTAAAATGTCCAAAATCATCTGCCACTACCTGCGACTTTACATGATGAACAATGTCGGTGCCAAGACGACAACTTTATTTACTATGGCGCCAGGAGCCCGTGCCTACTAAAAAAATTTCAGCTGTTGAAAGTTATATACATATTTAATAAACATGTATGATGCTAATCAAGTCCTAATATCCAAAAAAATGGAATGGAAATTCAACCATAGAAACAGGCAAAAAATTCAAAATAGCAGAATGGTTAGACGGACAACTTTTATTAGTTAATCTACTGACTAATCGTGGAAGACCCGATAAGCTGTTCAATTGGTTAGATTAGAAGTTGCTAGTTGTAATGATGAAATATTATCCCAACAAGCATTGGTAATTTAAAGATACACCATCAGTTTGATTTAACGATGATAGATGGGAAAGCTTTTAGTGCTCTTGCAGAATCATCTTCCCAAGAGTGTGGAATTTGCATAGCCTACACCAAGTTAATGATAGACATTGATGCTGTTAGATCATTAACCCCCAAGGTTCATTTATACGAATTTGGATTATCAACACTTCACGCATGGATTCGGTGCTTTGTATGTATCATACATATAACTTATAGGCTACATATTAAAAAATGGCAAGTACGCGATGCCGATAAGCTGTAAAAGAAAGGAAATTGTATGTTCAAGAAGGCTTAAAAAGAAAAATGTCTTTGCTTGCTGGTATCCCAATGGCTGGTTGCGGCAACACCAATAACGGCAATACAGCCGTGCGATTTTTTAGAGAACCAAAATTAGCATCCGAAATAAACGGAGTGAATGAAGAGTTAATTTACAGATTCATTTTCGCAGTTGAATCTTTTAGGCCATATGCTTTACAGACCGCAGAACTTTTTATCGCACAGCATCCTTGGTTTTATATGCCGACATAAAATCTTAGTAATTAAAGTGTCACCACTTCTCAATAGGAAAAATGTCGGAAGATTAAATACAATAGAGAACTTCATGCATGCGCTTTTGTGTTCATAAGATCCTTTGATATCAAATTTTCGCAAACTCAAGGCAACTCAAAAAAGAAGGATGTCGATAATGATATTTTACAACTTTTGTCAGAACATTGTTTAAATTCCACTTTAGATGAAAGTAGTTAAGAATCAGAGTAAAAAACTGTTATATTAGTGCTGCTTAAAAAAATGGTTGCTAATTTTTGAATACAAAACTATTTAATATATTGTTATAACTTTTGTGTTACTATTATTTTGTTTTCATTATAATTAAATTCTTGTTATAAATAAATGTTAAAAAAAAAATTGTTTTTAATATTATAATTTAATATATTTTTATTCCTGAATGAAATAAACAATGTCTAAAATATGAAAAAGTTGCAACTTTCACAACAAAAAAAATGTATGATCATATTTAAATTTTTTTGTTTTTTTGTTTTACATTGTAGCCTAATCTATTTGCAACTAAAAAAAATATTACAAACAAAAAAAAATTTCTTTTAAGAGCTATTAATTAAACGCCGCTAGATGAGCCTTTTTGCCCACTGTGCAGCGGCGCCCTCTTGCCACACATCATATTTAAACACTAATGGCATAAAATTATCTTTCTAATAAAGAAAATTTTCAGTTAGAAATTATGTCAGTATTTTAATTCAACTCAAAGTTCTACACCTACAAAAAACACCGTTGATGTATATTAATTGTGGTCGTTGTTGTTGTTCGCTTAAAGACTTGTCTAAAGAAGGTCGTTCAAATTATTGTAGCAAAAAAAAAACTCGATACTGTCAAAAAATAATATAAGACCATCATATAATATACTGAAAGATAGGCGCATTCTCGGGCTCCAGCGGGACCGTATACATTTGATATTAATGAATATTTGACCGTCAACAAGAATTTTTTGTTGTTGGATACAGCATAATTTGAACGCCCAAAAAAAGGGATATGAGCCTGAAACAAAAAAGCTTTCACCTGTATGCGTGTTCCAAGGCGCGCCAAATCCAACAAAATATTTTCGCGGACGAAGCGCTTCGAAGCAGATGGTCGCATGTTTTTTCGATGAAATTGGTAATGGCGCAACTTCCAGTAGGACAGTCGTTTATATCTCAGGATATAATAAATCGACTGGAACGATTATTTGTTTTTATACAAGTATCATTCATTTTTATTTTTTATTGTTCTTTTTTAGCTAATTTATATTGAATGCATTTTGAAAGCGATATATTAAAATCTTAAAAAGTTTTGAAAAAAGTCTGATATATTATAGTTCAAGACTTTCATATGTTAATTTTCAGATTTAGATGCCAAAATCCTTTGAAAAGATTCACTCTAGACCCTTACCTTGATTTAGTGAAAAAAAAAATTTTTTGTTTCTAAAAATATTATTATTGAAGATATTGAATTTCAATATTTAAAAAATTGGCAGGTATAGGGAAAAACCTTTATTTTTAGTTTTTGCATTGATACTTGTGTGTAGGGAACCGACAACGTCTGCTGTGAAGTGCTCAATCACTGTTGTATATTGCTCCACCGGTGAAGAACATTTTCCTTTACTAATTTTTTTTTTTCAATAAAGTCGTTCCATTAGAATAAAAAATTTTTTAACAGCTCATGAAGTTTATTACTGAAGTTTATGCTTTATATTAATTTGCTTCAAATTGGTATGAAACTACTTTGCTTTTTTTACATGTAGAAACAATTTTTATTTAATATGATCTTACATTTTTACAAATCTCTATAAAAGTGTACAACAACAGTAATTTTTTTTCTGTCGCTTTTCTTGTGTTAAGTTCATCTCTCTGACGATCGTTGCAAATACTTCGTTTACGTTAATCCGATCTTTTGCTGAGGCCTCAATAAATGGACATTCCCAAAGTTGTGCTAAAGTGTCCCCTGAAAATAAAATAAAAACATTTATTTAACCATAATATTTGCTCTTTATTTACTTTTGCTAATTGTATGTACACTGAGAGAAAAAGGGTAGAAACAACAATATATGTTGTTCAATTGCGTAAACAGCGCCAAATTGTTCGTTTAACAAAGTTTGGTTGTTGTCTACTTTACGTTGTTGGCCAACAATGTAAATAGTTAAAAAGCAGAAAACGATGTAGAAAGTACAATTTGACGTTGTTTACTCAATATATTGTTGATCCGAACCAAGATTTCTTTTCCGTTTTAATATAATAGAACGCTTGATCAATTCAAGGACAAAACTAGAACGAGTTTTTACAATAAATGCTGTCAACCGTCATAGTTTTATTAATATAGTAGCTTATAACATATAAGGCTTAAAAACCAAAATTCACAAAAAAAAAAAAATGCTTAGATTATTCGATATACCGAAACTGAACCGGACTGGTGGATTGAAACCGAACCAGTAGAACGAATCGGTTCGGTTCTTCTTAAGTTGCCTGCCACTGTCATTGACATGCATGCCAAGATTGAGCGGGATGCGATAATTAGTCTATGTTTGACAGCTGCTTGTTTACGACGCGAAAAGTTTGTATGGCAATTTTTAACATGGAAAAGAAAATTGAACGAGTTTGCTTGAAATTTTGTGTTTCCAATGGTATAACGGCAACGGAATCATTCAAAATGTTACAGAAGTGTTATGAGGACAGGATAACGCAAGTATTTAAGAGGCATAAAGCATTCTGTGAGGGTCGTGAAATCGTAGAAATTTGCCTCATGCAAGTCGTCCATCCACCTCTGTTAACGACAAAAAACATGGAAAAAGTGATGGAAGTTGTGCTCGAAAATCGTCGTGTTGGCATTTGAAAGATAGCAGAGACTTATAGAGCGACTCAACACATTTTTATTGATGTTTTGGGTATGAAACGCGTCGCCGCCACACTCGTACCAAAAGATCTGAAGTTTTTGGCCAAACATGAAACAAAAGTTATCGCACAACCACCGTATTCACCAGATTTGACACCCTGTGCCTTTTTTCTGTTTCCGAAACTTAATTACTCGCTTCGGGGAACGCGTCATGAGTTGATTGAGGACATAAAAAAAAATTCGCTGAAGAAACTAAAGGCTATCCCGGCCGAGGCGTATAACAAGAAAATTCGAGTAACCGTTGGCATGCTTGTATTGACTCAAAAGGAGCCCATTTTGATGGATATAATAAAGATTTGTATTAAAATGCATAAAAATTTTTGTTTTAACCAGTCCGGGTCAATTTATATAAACACAAATCAGCCATAGCTCTTAAAATTGTACGTCCTCGTTGCGAAGATACAATTTAAAATTAATGAATAAACTTGGCTAACACAAAGTGGTCCCTTAAAAGAGAAAGTGACTCTGAATACAATAGAACTTCTGCTCCGGCTGTAAATAGAAAAAAAGGTCGTAGAGAATATAAATAATTAAGCTACTTATTTTAATTAAATATAAATAATTAGTAAATAAATAATAGCCATTGTTTAATAATAATAATAATATTTTTTAATAAAAAATTAACTTTATATAACATACGATTAACCGTAACTCAGGCTTGACCTTCCATTAGACCATATATGACTGTGCGCTGCGCACTCTTTACGCTCTATCTCAAAAACGGTTAATCGTATGAAAAAAAGTTGTAGAGAATTTTATACTCTACAACTTTTATAATAGGTACAAATCTCATTTAAAGTATAGGAAGCGATATTATCGCGACCTTTGACCTTGAATATCTTAAGACCACGTCACGATATTATATGAGACAACATATGGAACGCCAAAACAAAGGTTTATACCAATTTACAGCTTATTATCTTTCATTCGCTATATGCGATTGCTTAAGGTTGCAATAATAGCGATTAAATTATTAGTTAATTATTTTTAGGTTTGGTTTAATTCAAATAGCAGCATGCTTAAAAACTACAATAAGTTCGAAAATCTTTTTTAAAAAAAATGGCAACAGTGGAATGCAAATCACTTGGCTATCGGTTGTGCATGGAAAATTCAACTAGTGATTTGATAGTTGCTTTAGTTAAACTGCTAATTTATAAATTAAAGCATATGAAATGATAATTGTTTAGATGTAAATTAATCATTATTGTATACCCTATCTGCAACGATAGGGTATTTTTTAATTACAAAATGGATTTTAGTGGCGCAATATTTGAACTTTAATATTTTAATCTTTAAACATTTACCTTTCACGTGTAGTAGTCTAAAAACAAAAAAAAATATGTTTGGCAGTTTTCATTTATTTGCGTCGAAAGATTTTTTCGATGTATTAGTTGTAGTTTCTAGGGACCTTTGTAATTTTATGCGTAGATATTTATAACAGGTAGATCGCTTTTTGTTGTGTTAAAAATTGATAATCGTATACATACAAATAGTAGGTCGTTACCTTATAAATTTAATTGATTGTAATTGTTTTGTGCACAGAACCTCCCTGACAATTACTCTCGAAGAGAGTTGAAATATATTGGTGAAAAGAGATAAGTTCAGCACTTATGATCTTATAAAGGAAAATAACAGAGAGCATCGTTCGTCGTGAAGACAAAGTTGTAAGATCAATTGAGGTTTCTGAGAGCATAAACTGTTATTGAAAACAAGTTGAAATTCTAAGATCGGGCGACAAGTGAATTATACAGAAGTTTAGTAGTATAATTGTCAATAAAATTCTTTGGACCAACGCTTTATACAACAAAGAACACCTTTAGCTTTATTTTATAGAAACAATATGATTGTTATAGCTCAATTTAGAGAATATAAGAAGGCTTATCATTAAAACAAGTTTCTCTACTAAGACTATGAATATCTAAAAAGACATAATAAAATTTTTTTGTTTTGTTATTGAAGGTAGTTTGATAAGTCAGTGACTTTTTGAATCTCGAACTTTTTTGATTTGAGCATTTGAAAGGCAGACAGACGGACAGAAAACAGGTTTGTGCCGAAATTGACCTCAAATGTAATGTTGTGATAACTTTGAAGTCGTATTTGATGTTAGTTAACAGTAATATTGCCAAGTTTATGCGCCGTTTAATGAACCTGGCTAAAGTATGAATTCTTTGCAGCAGGTGATGACCAAGCAGTAGATGAAACAGAGGTTTTCTTTAGTCCGATTGGCAACATTCTGATTTCGGTCCGTCTGTATGCCTTTCACTTCTGCGCTCAATGGTTTTCAAATACAAACTAAATGACGCAATTGCTCATAGTTCTATTAATAGATGGTAGTTGACAGGAGCAGTGTTGCATTTAAAATAACTACGCAGGATATTCAAAAGTCATTGGCTTGTCAAACTACTCTCGTCGTTTGTTAAACAACACGTGTGTAACGAACTCAAAAATCTGCTAGTGCTGGACTATGTTGGGCAACATCAGAGTGCGACATCATCAACATACATTAGTGTATGGGTATATTGCATTGCTAAAGGGAGATCATTTATAACTATTAAAAAGAGTTATGGACCAAGATTACTCCCTTGTGGAACACCAGAAAAAACATCTATAGTTTTAGATAAGTAATTATTGAATAAGACAGATATATTTCTTGACCAGAAACAGCACCTTAATCATGCCTCAACCACTGTATTCACCGGACTTGGCCCCCTGAGACTTTTCCCAGATCCCAAAACTGACGGAGTTTTGTCACGATTGAGATAAAGAACGTATCAAGGCCATCTCAAAAACCGCATATCAGAAGTGGGTCGAGCATTGGAAAAAGCGCTGGCGCATGTGTATTATATGTGAGGTGATAACTTTAAATCGGACAAAAAAATATTGATGAATAAATAAATATTATTGAGAAAAAAATAAGTATACTATATGCACATTCTGCAAGAGACTGAGCTGGTCAACATAAGATAAATCGATGAATTAAAATGAAACTAAATAAGTGGAATTCACGTGCTTTGAAGGACAATATTCGTATCACTAAAAATAACATTTAGTTGACAGGGAATGATTAATTTATTAGGACACCTTAGTACATTTTATTGGCTTTTGGTTACTATTTTTTTTTTTTTTTATTATCGTAAGTCAATGTCAATCAGTTTACTTAAAAACTATAATACATTTGTATGTTAAAAAAGTGACATTAAGGCATTTAGCTTAGAGTATGTGCATTAAATAACTAACAAAAAATAAGGCCTAATGCCTATTTTCAGTATCATTTGGATGAAATGTAAAGCAGTTGCTCATAGCAGCAGCGGTTTTTTGAATATGCTTACGCCAGGTGCCACGTCTTTCAAAGTTAAAACCTAAGTAAATACATGATCAACATGAAGTATTACCAAATTATTGAGCAAAACGGGCGGGCAGTTCCCTTGCCTCAATGAAAAAGTACAGGGACTAGACTTTTCGCTATAGACTTTTATATTCCAGCGATTTTCCCAAAGTTGAAAATCTGCAAGAATAAAACCGGAACCGTTAACCGAAATAAACCGATTCAAATTGAGAACCGAAACCGATATTTTATTTTTTTCTATGAACAATGTTTACTTATCCATAATGTTCAAAGGAAAACAACCATGTAGCGACTTTGTAGTATAAATATTTGTGCAGTGTAAACACTTTTTTGCCATAGGACCTCTGTGTAAATACTTTATATTTATTTCACTTCAAACGCAACGGTTTTCATGTCATTTCTATCGGCCCATTCATTGTTAGATTCGGTCACACTGCTGCTTACAAATTTATAAACTGACGCGACGCTGTGATTTTGTTATAAATTCCGCGGCCAAAAACAAATGTTTACCGGCACAATTTTATATATTAAAAAATAACAAACGTGAGCACCTGAATAATAAAAGAATGTGGGCATAAAATTAAGGTAAGTATAATATATTTTACATTCGAGTCTACCAGAAGCGTACATACTACATACATATTATGTAGTTCCATGAATAAATTATATCTTGCTTGTATGTGTGGCCAGCGTTCTTGGAATAAACTATGCTTCTGTGCACATTTGTTTGTTGTTTTTGATATTACATCGCGCGCCAATCACAGCAACAATTACATATAATGGTGTTTGATAAAATATACATTGATTGTACGCATCTGCAAGAGTGTTTTTAATACTAATTCCTATATTTTACATAGGGTAATCATTGCACAAATTTAAAAAAGCACATTGCCAGCTTTCATAGCAAACATTTAAATACGCTAAACAATGAGAATGATGAGCCAAAGAAGAATGAAGATGCGAAAAAACAATCCGCAACATCCGAAACGCTTGACAGTTTTTTAAGTCCGGTTTTCGTGTCTCAGATGCATGCATTTCGCTCTGCACTGTAGATGGAAGGCCATTTGCGATGATGAATGACAAAGGATTTCGGCAGCTTTTAAACCCGTTCATTCAAGGTTTAGGGTGTGAAAATTTTATTAGCCCACAATAAGTGCGCGAAAATGTAGTCGCCAAATCAGAGCATCTTTCTATGATGATTAAGAAAGAAGTAAAAGGTAAAACCATATCGTTGAAAGTCGATGGACTAACACATTTGAATCGGTCGTTTATTGGTAAGTGTTACATACACATAAGCTATTATATTGAATATTTACACCACTTCTCCTTTTAGGGTTTAACATTCAGTTTATACATAATGGGTGTATCACGTTACGTACACTAGCCACCGAAGATATGTTTTTTTGTCATACAGCTAGTAATTTAAAGGACACTATTCTTCAAGATTTACAAAAATTTGGAATTGAAAAAAAAATTGATTTTCATGCACCACGGATAATGGCAGAAACATGGTGAAGATGGTTGAGCTGTTGGATATTGACCAGTATACATTGGAAGAAGAATGCGATGATGAGGACAATTTAAGCTTTGTGGATTATTATGTTGTGAATAGCGAATGCATAGGTATAAAAGCAATACCTCCACACTTTGAATTTTGATTTAAAAAAACAATATACTTTCAGGAGTGCGTTGTGCAGCGCATACGATTCAGTTGGCTGTGATTGGGGTGTTAAAAAAGCCCAGTTATTCAAAAGCCATTTTTGCTGCCAAGACCCTTGTGAAAAATCTTCGCTCGCCAGAAAATCAGTTAATGAAGCCATCAATTGATTGCCCTACTAATTGGAGCTCGACCTATACAATGCTGGAGTATCTACTGGATAAGAACGTGTATGAGTTCTGCGCCAACTTTGCGGTAGCAAATAATATTAACGAAATGGGTAGCGTTCTCGAACCGTCCAAAATTGCAACGACTAAACTTCAAAGTGAGTAGTTAGTTTTGGGCGACTTTTAATCTATTTGGCTTCATTGTAAAATTCAAATTAAGAAAGAAGTAAAAGGTACTTCCGATACCGTTGGGTTTATGAAGGCTAGCTCTAAAAGTAGGCTATGCACACCTATTGTATTTATGTAATGTATGATATTTGCATTACTTTGCTTTGAATAAAGAATAGTTTATTTCATAAAATTTAAATAACATGTTATTAACTTAATGTATGATCCTTGGAACGTTGGCAATAGTAATTATTAATTTTTTGTTTTTTTTTTGGCACCGGTACTGTACCGATATACCGCAACTAAAAACCGCAACCGAATACCGAAATAAATTGGAACCGGTACAGAACCTTATACCGAAACTCGCGTTTCGATACGTACCGAAACCGAAATACGTTTCGGTTTTATTCCCTGGTTGTTTAAACAGATTGTAAATATTAAAATAAGTTAAGAAAAAAAAAAATTATTATTCATTATCGAATCTATATATATGTAGGTATTTCGTTTATACTATGGGGTTTTTCATGAAAACATTTCATGATAAGTCAACAAAATTTACGTATACAAATTTTTTCATGATATAAAAAATATCATAAAAATTTTCATGCGTTTTTTGTTTTTCAATTTCATGATATTCTCTCGTCGTATATTGTATATTGTAATGTTTTTGTTATGAAATGAAATGTCAGTCAGCGCCAAATTTAAATTCTAGGTTGGTTTCCTGTGAGTTGTTAAGTGTACACAAATTTGTGTTCTAAAATCTAACAACCTGAACATATGATGTAGGTTGTTTGGGCCTACTCTTAAAAGTTGTAAGTAATTTTTCGAAGTGTTCGTTCAAACGAATCCAGCATATCAAATGTCAAGTTGAATTTGCCTGAAATGAAAAGGATTTTATACAAAACCCCAAAAGTGGGCGATAAGTATGTATGAGGGCTACACCTTGACATATGTGAAGCGTCCATTCATAAGAAGTCGTCTTGTTAAATTTCAAGTCGAAATTGACTGCAACAAAAAGGTTTTTCATATAAAAAAAGCACAAATGGACTGGTGGTTTGTATGGGGGCTACACCCTTTGATATTCATAGAGTGATGAACATATTTATTGGCACAGCAAGCAAGTTACACTTTAATACTATTTTTCTCTCTTTAATAGGATAATATTTAATATTGAAAAAAATTATATAGTTAAAATGAATAATTATGATTATTTTCTAACAATTAATAAACCAAAAAAGTACCAAATTTCCCTGAACATAATTATTGGCACACTTAAATTCTTATACACTATATTGACATAATTCCAACGATTTGTCAACACTTTTTTCTAAAAGACCCGTTATCTGAACATTGAAAATAGCGTTGCGGTACAATTTCTAGCTAAAAACGTGTTAGTGGATTATATTTTAAAAAATTTAATGCAGTTGTAACAAAATGGGCAGGAAGCAAGTGGAAACCACCGAAGCTCAGCGGAAAATCATTTTATTTGTAGAATCAAGGCAAATCTATGCAGAGATTGGGGAAATTTTAGATCGATGTCGGTATACCATTCGAAGCAACGTGCAGCGTTTTAAAGGAGCCTCATCATTGAAAGCACACAGGTCGCCCTAAATCTTTAACTGACCGCGTACGCAGCCAAATAATTAGAAAGGTTAAGGTCAACCCAAAAATTTCCTCAAGCCAAATAACAGCTGAGATCAAGCAGGAGTTTGACAAGGATATTCATCCAATAACGGTCCGCAGGGCCCTGCAAGAGGCAAATTTCAACTCTCGTGTTGCTAGACGCAATCTGCTTATTACAAAAGTGAACAAACAGAAGCTTTTAGCCTATGCCAATGAATGCTTAAGCAAGTCGATCAAATTTTGGGATATTGTTATGTTTTCGGATGAAATAAAATTTAATATTCTTCGACCTGATGGCCGCCAAAGGGTTTGAAGAAAGCCCAACACAGAATTCCAAAAGGAAAACATTGCTTCAGTGGTTGTGCTTGGTTGGGGCTGCATGTCTGCTGGAGGTGTCGGAGAGCTGGAATTTATTGATGGAATAATGGACAAAAAGAAATACTTGGACATCCTCCAGAGAAAGGTTAAAAAAAAACTGCAGAAAAATTTAATTTGCCAACCACACTCAGCTTCCAGCACGACAATGACCCAAAACACTCAGCTCATGATGTTCGTATGTGGCTCGCACATCATATGAAACACACATTTCCGCATCCGCCTCAATCTCCAGACCTCAACCCCATTGAACATTTGTGGGAAGAATTGGATAGGCGCGTGAAGAAGCACTCAATAACAACAGCCCAACTGAAGGAGGCATTGGTCGAAGAATGGCACAACATTGGTCCAGAAGTAACCAAAAAATTGGTTTCTTATTAAACAAAAGGGTTTGTCAACTAAATATTAATTTCCTCATAGAACCTTAATTTCTGAACAATTTAAAATTTTTTTTACTTAGGTGTGCCAATAATTTTGTACTTTTTTTGCGTTTTTAATTTTAAGAAAATAATTTTAAGACATATTATAATGAAATAAAATTAATTCAGTTAAAAATTATTTGTTCTATCTAATAAAATTTTTTCCCAATCAAATATCACCGTATTGCAGGTAGAAAAATGGTCTCAAACTGTAACATGCTTGCTGTGCCAATAATTAAGTTCGTCAGTGTATATGTGAAGAGTCCCTTCATAAGAACCTACCATATATATTTTTAAGGTGATATTGACTGCTATAAACAAATTCAAATGCGTGTGTGTGTGTGGGGGGGGGGGTTTGTTTGTATAAGAAGTCATGTCAAATTTAAATTCGAAATTGACTGCAACAAAAACGGTTTCCATACAAAAAATAAACCATAAATACCCTTGGTCCCAAATTCCTGGCCGCTGGTGATTGGAACGCTAAGCAACGCCTCTGGGATCCAGACTTGCAACGTCGAAGTGTCGCGCGCTGTTTGTATCGTCAACCCAAATTTCGAGGTGCTTGCAACAGGATGACCGACTTACTACCGTTATGACAGCACTCTTCATCCTGATGCTCTGGACTTTGCAGTATATACTGGCATTCCATTGTTATGATTTACATGTTGTATGTATGTTACTATGTTTGGTGGCCTGATTTTCTTAATGAACTGAAAACCAAAATTCAGACCACTTCGACGCTATCTGCTGTTTTTTTTTTTACAAATACAATATGAAATATGAACCAAAGTTCAATCTCATCTTTTACTATCGTTAGGTCTACTAAGTTATATAATAAATATTCAAAAGTGAAGGAACCGATTCTGCTAGGCGTGCATCTGGCTTTTTAGTCCATAAAACTCAGCTGGGTAGGTTCGTTTTAGCAGAAAAGGTGTTTCAGATCTCGCCTGTTACCACAACAATTCATATACAGAATTTAAAAAAAATGTATTATGCACACGATTTGAAAGAAAATCTACCGCTCCTGAGTTACAGCATTATATTGGTTGAACCGTTCTTCAACAAAAAAAAAAAAAAAAAAAATTAACCCCAAAATTAAGGAAAAACAAGAAAAAACGTTAATTTCGGTTGAACCGAAGCTCTAATACCATTCACACGAAATTTTAAATAGCATTGTAAAACATAAAAGTGGGTGTTTAAATTGGGGCTACCCTAAAAAGTGGGCGGTACTCGACCACTAGAAGATGTGTATGAAGCGATGTAGTTGATGTGTAAGATGCTGCCATATCGAATTTCAAGTTGATATTCACGTTTTCCATACAAATGGATAAAAGTGAGCTGTGGGTTTATATGAAACTACCTCAAAAAGTGGGCGGGACACGCCCATTTGTATATGTATATGAAGCGGTAGTCCACTAAACTCCACCAAATCAAATTTCAAGCTAATATTGATTAAAATTATTATTTTTTTATTTTTGGGTTTGGGTTTTTTTTGGTGGTCGGGCCACGACGATTAGTCTATATATGTTAAAAGGCTGTCTATAAAATGACACCATTTCGCATTTCAACCCAATATTGACTTTAATTCAAAAGTTTTCATACAAAAAGTCAAAAGTGGGCAGTAGTTTGTATGGGGGCTACCCCAAATATTGGGCAGGTCCCACCCATGAATATATATGTCAACCACAGGCCCACTAGAAGTTACCATATCAATTATTAAGTTGATATTGACTGCAATAAAAGTTTTTTATACAAAAAGTCAAAAGTGGGCGGTGAATTTGTATGGGGAACACCCCAAAAATTGGGCGTGGCGGGACAATCTTGACACTCTATTAAACAGCAATAAAAAGAAGTGTATGTGCAAAATTTCAACTGGATAGCATTAAAATTAGTCCCCAAAAATGCGCAACAACATACAGACGGACAGACATTGTGTGTGAATGGTATAATAAGGATTAGGAGCACAAGTTTGAAAAGCGTACGTAAGCTGCGCAACCGATATTCGTAGCAGCTATCTATACCCACCCTACCATGACTCTATAAACTGAAATCTAGAGTCCCATGTATATGTACCGTATCAGTAGATTTCCAACCAAATTCAATTACATACTTAAATTCATATATTCTGCTACTAAATAAATTTTAAATTGAAAAAGCAAATAAAACCCATTTCAAGTAATATGTACCTTAATAAAAAAATATGAATTAATACTAAACAACTAAACGTATGAGTTTAAAGCAGCCAAATTGTAACAAATTGTTCATGTGCTGTTGTATTTGTAACTCACGAACAGTATAGCAAGCAGCACAACAGTTAGGCGTCGGCAGCGAACGAAGCAACAACACGTACGATTTCAGCTTATTTTCCATTTTTAATTCTGCTGCGTCATAGTACATTCTAAAAATATTTATTGCCAGGCTCAATGTTTGATATGCGGTAAAATAATTATATGGCGACAACATAGAAAACGTCACTACGATGCATTCATAAAAATTTTTTTTCAGTGCTGCATTCGCACACTTTGTATGGTGTAATTTTGAACAGCGCTGGTTTAAAGGTTTCATAACTTTATTTTTGTGTTAATAATAATATGCTACTAATCTTTTTTTATTCAAAACTAGATACAGCCATATGACAACAGACACTTATGCATTGATTATTTATAGAAGTATTAATTATAGGTTCGTCTCGAGGATTAAGCTAATATATTTTATGGTATAGGTGTATACAGATTATAATAAAACTCACGGTTTATCCATTGTGCAGCGGTGATCGATGAAGGCCTCCGTCGATGAGTGCTGAGTTCCGCGTCAAAAATTTATTAAAAACTATGGAAAATACTTACTCAGAACAATAACAAATGAGATGCATACTTCTTCTGATTTTATAATACTTCTTAAATTTTCTTTTCGTTTCAAAAATTAACAATTAAGTTTTAAGAATTCATTCTCTTTCATTCATTTTTTTTTTTTTTTTTAATTTGTATAAGTTATGTGTGTAAGGATATGTATAAAGTAAGCCCATTATTCACAATACATTCACATTATTCATTACTTTATTCTTTACATTATATTCACATATACATTTTATGTATGCATTTTGCGATTGCTCATATTAACTTTGCTGCTAGGTATTGTTCTTTTCATAATACTTTAGATAGGCCTGTTGCGAATGAATTATCAGCACATGAACGAGCGCTGCATATGACAATGCCTTTTCTCTTATTAACTTTTTTATCTCCGGCCGAACCCAATGCAGCGTATACTATCTAAAATACCGCCATCAAAGCAGAGTTCACTCTAAAATACTGCATTCAATGAAACGTACTCTCTAAATACTTCCTTTAATGCACTGTTTCACTAAAATACTGCATTCAATGAAGCCAAAGTGGGTACATGTTTTGTGATTATGCCTAACTCCCACTGAAGGAGGACACTAGCCCAAAATGCTGCTCGTGCTCAATGCGCAAGCTTGGTATGTGTCTCCCGGCCTACGCTCAGAAGCAATGACACAAAAATAATGACTTTAGTACAAAAATTAGTATAAAAGAATGTACTCATCCTTAACCGAGCAAAATGTTGTTTCCAACGACTAAATCAGTTGGTATGGTCCCAATTGGGCACCACTTTAAGAGTGGATGGGGAATATTATGACAGATACAAAATTCGTTTCCAATTAATATACCAGCCAGCTACTACTACGCAGTATAAACAATTTATTAAAAATTTAATTATTATTTTGTTATTTTTCTTTAAAAATGTAATTTTTTCATTAAAGGCACGCTCCACATTCAGAGTGGAAAAACGAAATGTGCCCTTGATCTCGTGCACATTAAAATAAAATAATGATTTCGGAGTACTGCAACTATGTTAATGCACTGCTGCCAATCACCTTTTTGAAACTCAGTCTTGAGAAAAAATGTACTGTCCTAGTCAGACACATACGATGCGTATCGAAATTTAAATTTTTGTACACCATTCAATATTTCAAAAGTACATTTTTTTAATTTATTTTTTTTTTTTTTATGTTCACCTACACCAGTACAAAACAAATTACGCTGCACAGCTGCGGAAGTGGGAAAATGTGTATCCGGACAAGGACGAAGTTGATGATTGCTTGATATCCTTTCCATCCAACTGCGATCTTTTTAGATTCCATATCTTGTGAAACATATAAGCAATTTCCCTTATGGAGTATAACTTTTTAGACTTTACAAATACTTCTCGAATTATTTGCATACGATCGCTCTTTTTAACTTGCATGTCCTGATCTGTTAATGCTTCTAAATTCCTAAGTAATTCATACTCTTTGGCGTGGCTTATCATTTGTTGACCAAGTAAAGCGAAATATGGTGTATAACCAATAGATTGGTGATGGGCACTACGAATGGATTCTGAAATTTCTTGCAAATGCTTATCCCATATCGTTTGGCCTTTCCGAATATAAGATAGTGCGGTTTACTCATTTGCTTGAAGACTATACGCAGCCGTTAGAATATGTTTAATTCCCCAGTCTGACAAGAACCTTTTGAACTGGGAATTGACGTTTAATTTGTTGTTGAATATCATTGGTAGACGTAACACAATGTTGGTGGGTTTGGTTTGTTGGCATATGTCACACTTCGCTATAAAGTTCTTAACATCCACAGTCATTGTGGGCCAAAAGAAATTCTTTCGCAATCGTTCTTATGTTTTCGCAATTCCACCATGACATTTGTTTTGTGGGCAATGTACATTTGCTATGGTTTCCTCTGTCAGATCAGATGGAATCCAGAACTTCCAAATAGCTGATTCATGAACTCATTGTTCAAAATTTGTAAGTCTGGTGACAGGTTTTATTTGCAAAAATGTATTGTCTCAACTTAACATAGTAATCAAAAGAAGAGATTTGGGCACTATCTAAATTTATTGTTGGAACAACCTCTACTTCCGATATTTCTTCAGCATGCATCCTTGATAAGACATCTGGAATTACGTTTAGACATCGTCGGCAATGTTCTATTTTACAACGAAATAGTTGCAATTTAAGCGACCAGGGAACCAATCTGCCCCTAAGGTCGGATTCTAAGACAGTCGACGTTGAATGTTTGCGAATACAGACCATTGACACGATTTTGTCGAGAAATCCCACTGGTGTATCACTTAATAATTCAACTTCCGCATAGGGTCGTAAACCATAATTATTATTTCTAATCGAACAAATGGACTAATATAATTTATTGCAACTGTTTTTAATTATTTTCCAGTATTGTTGGCATCTGGACACTGAACGGATTTTTATTCACTTGTACAGTACAATTTGGTTTCAGTTCATGATGAGGAATGTCTGGGAGGAAAAAATGAATGGAAGAATGACGTAAATTTGGTACAAGGGTTTGTATGTCGAGTGCACATTGGTCCAGACAGCGGGTTTTTTAGCATAAATTAAAAAATTTCATGGAAATCAAAGTTATTATTAAATTTTAATAGTGTACACTTCAACTAAAAAAACTTATAAATATTTTTGTTTATATGCAGCCCTGGCTGCTTTTTTTTTAAGTTGATATAGACTACAATAAAAAAGTTTTTCTTACAAAAAGTCGAAAGTCGGAGGTGGGTTTGTATGGGGGCAATAAAAAGAATTGTATGTGGAAAATTTCAACTGAAAATTTATATGAATGTATACTAGCATAATGGATTACGGTTCAAAAATCGATAGAAGCGATTGTATCTTATATAGGCAGTAAGAGTAGGCGTGGTCAGATCGGTATGAAAGTAAAATATATTTTCGTGTACATCGATACAATTATTTGTATCAAATTTTAAGTCTCTAGCTTTATTATTTTAATTTACGTAAAAAAATAAGGTGTCTTGCCCAATGTGGAGTGTCTGATACGATTTATCACCAGTTTTTATGATTGCTGGAGATAGTTCGACATTTGGCTGGATCCCTCGCTCGCGCACAAGTTCCCCGTATTGCATTTGCAACTCCACAACCATTGCAGAAGATTGTTCGGTCAACCATGCAATCTACTAATCGGAGAACTTGTTTTCTCCAGTTCCAACAAAATATTTTCTCATTACTTTTCTGAAACTTAATTTATTCAATCTCCAGGTTATCTTCATCATGAAATTTTAGCAGAGTTTTGTAAATTGTTATATTTCCCAGGGACCGTAAATAATGTTTTTTTTTTTTTTTAATAAAAAAATTACCCACTTATAATGGACCTAGAAAAAAATGGTTCACACCAAAAATCTTTATTTTTTTACAATGTCTGCATTTCCACCATGATTTTTAAATTCATGATTTTTTACGTTTTTCTTCAATGATAATCATTAGTTTTGAGTAATTTTATAAAACTTAGATCATAATCATTATCATAATCAAAAATAATGATTATTAATGATTTTTATTTTTTTCACTCAAAATAAAACAACAGCAATTTACGGCTCTGTGTTAGATTTTTCACCAATATTGTAAGAAGAAAAACGTAAAAAATTGAAATATAATCATTACCATGAAATTTTTATAATATAACTTATAATGATTATGGTTTTTTTTTCCCGGTAAGATGTTATTTGAAATATTGGGAGCAACATGAGCTTGGTTCAAAATATCAGCTTGCCGTAATATTTCAGCTAATGAATCAACGACTCTTCCTAATTGAGTTTGTATCGCATTTGAAATTCGCTTGCTTATGTCTTCTATTACTATGGATTGTCTAGCCGTAATAACAGCACTAACAATGTTTCTAATTATGACTTCATCTGCAGTTAGGTCTACGGTTGGAGTATTGTTTGAATTATTAGTGAATTGATCTTGTAATTCAGGGTTGTTAACAATTTCTGTTGATTATGTTCTCATCAGAGATGGGTCATGCAAATCAAATGAATTCTTCATACGAGCATTCTCAGAAGTTGATGATTGATTCTGGTCAGAAGTCACTAGTGGTTCGGAATTCGATTGATTGGCTGGTGGCATGCCCTTTTGTTTTCCCTTGGCAGTTTGTATTTGAGACATATTGCACTGTGCTCTACATTCTGGACAGGAAGAACACTGCTGGAGGCATCTCAAAAGACATGAACGATGGAATGTATGATTACAAGCTCTTCTAAAAGCTTCATCTCGATTCCGAAGTCCCTTCTTGCAAATAGAACAAAATCTATTCGTCGAAAACCGAGAATTTCATTACTGTAATTGTAGAATGAAATAGTAATTAAAAAATGTATAGATCCAAAATACTTGGGGAGATTAGTATCAATATACATTTAATTTTTGTGGTCAGTAAGACCTGCACTTGGCTGATTTTCAACTGAGTTCCAACAAAACTATCAGGAAATTTCAAATTAGAGTATTCGAAACTGTTCTCTTGAATTTTGTTTTGGTATGCAAGACTTTCATTAAAATAATCTACAACATAGTTCTGAAAACACCTACTTTACGAACAGAGTTTGAACGAAAATGCACAAAAATACAACAAATTAACTGAAATTAGATCGGGACTAAATTAGGAACCCCTTTGAAGATACCTCCACCATACGGGGGCCCCACGTTGGGCTCCATTTTTTTTTAAATAAATGATTTACATGTATGTCACCATGTTTTGTGGCCTGATTTGATTAATGAACTGACAACCAAAGGAGGTTAAAAGAGAAATATTCAAAAGTGAAGGAACCGATTCTGCTACGCGTGCATGTGGCTTTTTAGTCCATAAAGATGGGTAGGTTCGATTTAGCAGAAAAGGTGTGTCAGACCTCAGCGCCTGTTACCACAAAAATACATATGCAGAATTTAAAAAAAAATCATTATGCGCACGATTTGAAAGAAAATGGACTGTTCTCCTAAGTTACAGGATTATATTGGATGAATCATTCTTCAACCGAAAAATAAATAAACCCCAAAATAAATGAAAAATAAGGATAAAATCGTCAGAGCACAAGATTGAAAACTGTACGTAAGCTGCGCAACCGATATTCATAGCAGCTATTTATACCCACCCTACCATTGCTCTATAAACTGAAATCTAGAGTAGATTTCGCACCAAAATCATTTCATTACATAATTAAATTAATATATTCTGCTACTAAATAAATTTTAAATTCAAGAAGCAAATAGAACCCATTTCAAGTAATATGTATCAAATAAAAAAAAAAAATTATCATGAATTAATACTAAACCTAAACGTATGAGTTTAAAGATTTCATAACTTTATTTTTGTGTTAATAATAATATACTACTAATCTTTCTTTATTCAAAACTAGATACAGCCATATGACAACAGACACTTATGCATTAAATATTTATAGAATTATTAATTATAGGTTCGTCTCGAGGATTAAGCGAATATATTTTATGTTATAGGTGTATACAGATTATAATAAAACTCACGGTTTATCCATTGTGCAGCGGTGATCGATGAAGGCCTCCGTCGATGAGTGCTGAGTTCCGCGTCAAAAATTTATTAAAAACTATGGAAAATACTTACTCAGAACAATAACAAATGAGATGCATACTTCTTCTGATTTTATAATACTTCTTAAATTTTCTTTTCGTTTCAAAAATTAACAATTAAGTTTTAAGAATTCATTCTCTTTTCTTTTCTGTTCGTTTTTTTTTATTTTTTTTTTATTTGTATAAGTTATGTGTTTAAGGATATGTATAAAGTAAGCCCATTTTTTACAATACGTATATTCATTACATTATATTCACATATACAGTTTATGTATGCACTTTGCTATTGCTCATATTAACTGTGCAGAGTTCACTCTAAAATACTGCATTCAATGAAGCGTACTCTCTAAAATACTGCCTTCAATGCAGTGTTTACACTAAAATACTGCATTCAATGAAGTGGGTACATGTTTTGTGATTATGCCTAACTCCCACTGAAGGAGGACACTAGCCCAAAATGCTGCTCGTGCTCAATGCGCAAGCTTGGTATGTGTCTCCCGTCCTTCGCGCAGAAGCAATGACACAAAAAAAAATTGCGCACTTGAGAATGGATGGCTGTTGATGGCGAATATTTTGACAGATGCAAAATTCGTTTCCAATTAATATACCTGCCAGCTACTACACAGTATAAGCAATTGTGCACTTGAGCAATTGTATTTCGTGGAAAATTGCAGTACACTTTGCAGTACAATCTTCAATTACACTGGTCTACAAAAAAAAAATTGTTTGATAAAGGCAAGAATGACGGTAGTTTTTCTACGGTTATTTTAGGCCGCTGTAACCGAAAATAACTTTCGTTTTTCCCAATTGGCTCTTGTTTTCGAGATATTGCGACATTTGCAATTGTTACGGTTGCAAAAGTTTAAAAATTTCTATTTTTCATCAACATTGAAAAAAAAAATTAATCTAACGGTAATGGAAGCTTTAAATAGATACAAATACGAAAAAAAATACTTGATACACATTTGATAACGAATAATTAATACAAATCGTGTTTTTAACGCTAAAAATACACATTTTTGGTAAAAATTCTGCATTTTGTCAAAATTATTTCATTATAAAATACACAATTTTCATTTCAACGTCATCAAATCTATATGTACGAAATCTATAGTCATGAGCCACACCTTTAATTTGGAAAAGTATCAAAATGATCGAATAATAATTGCCAAAATTATGGCCAATTAACTCGGCGCATCCGAAAATGTGTTTTTCGCCATTTTTGATCTCAGCGAATGAATTATTCACAGAAATTAACGAACAACATAATTAATGAAAACAAATATGTTTACGTGTTTTTTAAAGACATTTTTAGTAATTTACAATTTTACTCAACGAATGAAAAACTCCTCAAGACTCCCACAATAGTCCGCCATCATGTGGACCCATTTTCCTTGGTACCTTTTTTCCATCGTTTTTATATCTTGATAAAATCGTTCTCCTTCTTCTTCACTGACATCACCAAGATTTTCAGGAAAACGATGTAAGTGGCCATGCAAATAATGAACTTTAATGCTCATATTGTATCCAAGGACTCTAAAATTGGATAGCATATTATAATGCCCTGTAGTTAGCAGCTTTTTTATTTCCGAAAAAATTTTCTACGACATGAACAAATGAATCCAAGCAGATTTTTCCTTGTTATTCATGTTCTTCACAAAGTGCACATCTTTCATTAGATCTCTTATTTGAGGACTGTCTAAAATGCCTCCTTTGATCTTATCTAGATTCAATCGACCAGATAGTTTCTTTATCAAATACTGAAAACATTCACCATCCTTTTCTAAAGCTTTCACGTATTGCTTCATGAGTCCAAGTTTAATGTGCAGTGGTGGGAGAATAAATTTGTCAAAGCTAATCAAAGCTTTATTGATATTTTTTTCTCCAAAATGAGATTTTTTTCTTTCCGACTTTTTTTTCTTCCAATGTTCGCTAGTACTTTGCTGTCCCAAAAGAAAATGTACCATTTTGAGATCAACACAACAATCCATTGGTGTTCTTGATAGTTAATTTTTTCTAATACGAAAGCAATGTTCGAGTACTCTTCTTTCATCGTTGTGGAATGGCCAATGGGAATTGAACTGTATTTGTTTCCATTATGTAATAGAACACACTTTAAACTCTGTTTGGAGCTGTCAATAAACAAACGCCAGTCAGTTGCTTTGTACGTTTTCAGGCCCATGCAGTTCTCTAATAGACCTTTCACCTTGTTGCAAAATGCAAATTCGCCTTCTTGAGAGAAGAAAGATGAATAATCTTGTTCTCTTTGACGACAAAGTGTTACTCTCGTACCTGGAAGCTAACAATTCCGAATATTGTTTAGAAAGATAGAGATCTCTTATGAGGTCACTAAATTCGCTTTGGGTAAATAACTCAGGAATCGACCGAGTTCCTTGAACGTCTAGATCGCCTGGTCAGATGAGTCGCTGGACTCGCCAATCTCTTCTGAGCGTTCTTGTTGGCGAAGAGGTGGCATAGGTATTTCATTTGAATGCGGTCGTTGAGCTGAATTTGTTTCAGAATTTCCACGAGCTTTTTTTTTGTGCTTGTTGATGCTCTTGATACAAACGAGACAAAAATAACAATCATCATGGTGGTTTGTCTGTTCTTTCCATATCATTGGCACTCCAAATCTAAGACCCTTTTTCGTACCATCCATCCATTTCTGCAAGCTAGTTTGACAAAATTTACACACATTTTGGGTGGCCTCTTCTGATTACAATTGTGAGATGAATGCCAAAAACGTTTTAACGTTTACCGAAATGGGTCTTCTCTGGTCTTGTAAAGTGTACTCTCCACAGACGTAGCAGAAATACTGAGGATCTTTCAAACAATTTTTGCGTGAAGGTAACAATGATTAAAAAATGTTATATATAAATTACGTACTCACTGGAAAAGGGTTTGATTTCATTGATACGCATTTCATTGAGTATGCAGGAATGAGTGGTGCGGCGATTAGGCAAGTAAAAATTGAGTGTAAGAATAATTAAAAATGATTAATTTAATCATGCTTTCTATGAAAAAACACGTAAACATATTTGTTTTCATTAATTATGTTGTTCGTTAATCTCTTTGAATAATTCATTCGCTGCGAGCAAAAATAGCGAAAAACACATTTTCGGATGCGCCGAGTTAATTGGCCATTATTTTACCAAATATTATTCGATCATTTTGAAACTTTTCCAAATTAAAGGTGAGGCTCATGATTATAGATTTCGTACATATAGTTTTGATGACGTTGAAATGAAATTTGTGCATTTTATAATGAAATAATTTTGACAAAATGCAAAATTTTTACCAAAAATACGTGTTTTGAACGTTAAAAACACGATTTGTATTAATTATTCGTGAACAAATGTGTATCAAGTCTTTTTTTTTTCGTATTTGTACCTATTTAAAGCTTCCATTACCGTTGAGATTTTTTTTTTTTCAATGTTGATGAAAAATTATATTTTTTAAACTTTTGAAACCGTAAAAAATGCAAATGTCGCAATATCTCGCAAACAATAGCCAATTGAGCAAAACGAAGGTTATTTTAGGATTCAGCGGCCTAAAATTACCCTAGAAAAACAACCCTCATTCGTGCCTCTTTGTGGCTGTTATTATTTTGTAATGTTTCTTTAAAAATTGTGTAATTTGTTTTATTTTTATTCTCGTTCTTGTGCACATTAAAACAAAATGTTAATGCAGTGCTGCCAAATTACCTTTTCGAATGTCAGTGTTGAGAAAAAATATACGTGGCCAGTCAGACACATACGATGCGTATCGAAATTTAAATTTTTGCATATATTTGCGATATTTCAAAAGTATATTTTTTTTTAATTATTTATTTTTTTGTATGTTCACCTACACCAATACACCATCCAGCCGACTGCGTATCTTTGACTCTATGCATCTCAACTCTGATCATTTACCACTCATTGTAGATGCCAGTTTTCTGCGTGTATCTATGCCTCGAAGTCGAGGGCGTTGCCGATCTTCTAACAGCGTATAGACCAGCTTCTCAATCTCAACATGGAACTTTGCTCTGCTGAGGACGTGGATGATGCTGCTGAATTGTTCACTCAACATATATTTGAAGCGGCTGAACTTCCAACTCAAAACCCACCATTATTGAGTCTTCCAGATTTAAATCGACCTCCTTCAAAAGCTGAGGTCTTGGACTTGGTTAAACTTAAGCGCAAACTTCGTCGCAGTTTTATGCGAATCCGTCACAAATGTGATCGTTTAGTATCGAAAAGAGCCTGTCAACTCTTTTCGATACTAAACGATCCCTCCGCAAGAGGCTCCAAATATTTCACCCAAACGAGCTTCAAAATAGGCATTAAGGCAGGTGCAAATTGTAATTGTTAATTGTCTTCATCATTCACTTAAAATTTTTTTTTTCTTTTATTTTATTTTATTTACAATCTATCTGGGGATAATAAGTACATTTTATAAGCGAGGATAATTAAAGAGGATTTTTACATGTTATGATTATTTAGAAAAGAGAGTGGCATATGAACTACCACTCTTTAGGTGGCCTAAAGAGAAGGTCGAGTGGATGATGTCTTTTCAGACGACGACGACGGTGGTGGCTATTGTCGAGCAGGTTTGCGGTCAATGAGTTGCGGTGTCGAGCAAGTCTGTCTTGGAGCTTCTGGCTGAATCTTGTCACTTCGTCTGTGATACTTGGAATGCCAAGGTCCTTATGGAGCACCTGATTCTTAACGTAATATGGTGCTTTGACCAATCTTCGCAAAATAATGTTTTGAAATCGTTGTAGTATTTCAATGTTGGATGTTGAGGCTGTGCCCCACAGCTGAATTCCATAAGTCCATATGGGTTTGAGTAAAGCCTTATAGAGTAGGACTTTATTTCTCAGATTCAGTTGAGATCAGCCAGTTCATCTGCCGGAGTTTCAGACAAAGCTGTTTTCTTTTAGATTTGATGTGCTCTGACCAGGTTAGTCTCCTGTCGAGGGTTAAGCCAAGGTATTTTACTTTTCTCACAGTAGGCAGTGTTGTGCCATTCAGGCTGACCTCTGGGCAAGTTTTTGATCTGGTAGCAAATGTAATATGCGCAGACTTGCCTTCATTGACGACGATGTTCCATCTTTGTAATCATGGTTCCATACTTGTAAGTTGCGATTGGGTCTTCGCTTTCAAGCATAGGAATGTCTGCAGTGTTGAGTATAAACACTGGGACCTAACACGCTTCCCTGAGGGACGCCTGCGTTTACTTCGTAGACTTCGGATTCAGCCCATTCGCATCTCACGTAGAATAGACGCCTATGTAAATAGGACCTTTGCAGCAGGTAGAATGGGGCTAGTAACATGGTCTTAAGCTTGTAAAGCAAGCCTAAATGCCAAACACGGTCAAAAGCCTGTTTAATATTAAGAAAAGCTGCAGAACAGTACTTCCTGTCTTCAAAGGAGCTCAATATCGTTTGTGCTATTCTGTGGCACTGCTCCGGGGTTCCATGACTCCTAAAACCAAATTGGTGCTCAGGGATTAAGTTGCCGTCTTCCAGCACTGGTAATAACCTGATCAAAAATAATCGTTCGAATATCTTAGACAGTATCACCAGTAGGCTGATGGGACGGTAGGAGGCGGGATCCTGTTCAAGTATACCATGTTTGGGAATCATGATGATCTCCGCACACTTCCATTGTGAAGGGAAGTGATGGAGCCTAATGATACCATTATAGATGGCCGTAAGAAAAGAAATTGCACGTGGAGGAAGACATTTTATAGTTGTTGACTTTTGGTTGTTTTCAAACTAGACACAATGACTTTAACTTAGTCATCCTGTATCGGTCGTATCGGCAGGTCCATTTGGCAGGGTGACTCGATGAACGTTTGTGTGTTGATGACATCCGAGGCTGAGCATAAGTTAAAAGATGTGAATTTTTTCTGCAGATGTAAAGCAAAAGTCTGTGCTTTCTCTTCGTTGGAGCAACACCAGGATCCGGTTGAATTGACAATGGGTCGAACTCCAGCTTATTAGGCTCAGCGTTTCGAAGATATTCTGATAGAGCTTCGTTGCGTAGATCGTAAAGAAGTGTCTTCATATCTTTGCCTGCACGGTTAAGAGCAGCCTTATCGCGTGGATTTCGACTAAGCTGCCAAATTCTACGGAGACGACGTTTGATTCTCAGCTGTTCCGTTACTTCTTTCGAGTGCAGGTATCTGTCTCTTTGCGGTCTCTGTGAATTCACTGAGCTAGTGAGGTGAGAAACAGTGCAGAAGTTTGCTGCATCATGAATGCAGCGTGTTAATGCTTCAACAGCTTATTCTATGTCCTCGCCAGAGTTCAGTGTAATAGAGGCATTCAGCGTCTCCTCAATTCTTGCTTTAAATATGTCAACATTAGAGTTTTCCCTCATCAGCCTAGTCGTTCGTTTCTTGATTATTATGGGTAAGTTAATTTGAAACAGTACAGCACAGAGATCAGATAGAAGATCAAGTGTTAGATAGTTAGATTAGGGTTTACACCACAGGACACCCCAAAGTCCAGAAAAAATAGGCATTAAGGCAGGTGCAAATTGTAATGGCTAATTGCCTAAATGTTTTTAAGTAAACTGATTGACATTACATACGATATTAAAAAAAAGTTTTAAGTAATCTGATTGACATTACATACGATATTAAAAAAAAAGATATGTTTGTAATCTATAAAGTGATTCCTTATAACTACTGGATCATCTGTGCCACGTCTTCCTCAACGGTTGAGCGGATTATATTTAAAAAATGAAATCAATATGGTCAAAACACTAGTATGTTTTTTTTTTCATTTTCAACTATCATTACAAAATTAATTTAAACTATCCAAACAATTATAGTGAATTGCTATGCTAGAACAAACCAAAATAAATTGGATAGCATATTATAAAAAAATTTCTTCAGTTATAATTAAAGTTGTGACCCTTTGATTTGCCATTTTTTTTTGCTATAACAATATAGGCATAACGATTACTAGTTGTATGAAAACTAGATAATAAATTAATTTAGCAATGAATTGGTTAACACTAGTTTACGGCGAAAACACAAATTTTTTTCATTAAAGTCATTCACCAAGATAACGTTATATTTGCTTTTCTATTCACGATTGTACCTAAACCAACGGCCAAACTGAAAGGCAAACCCGATCGGTATAAATCAAATGAAATCGTCTTGTAACACATAAACCTGGGTGGCGGGTTTGTACAGGCCACAAACCCGCCCGCATATACTAATGGGCCTGACACGCCCATTAGTACATGTGTGTGAAGCGACCACCATATCAAATATTGAGCTGATATTGGCTTCAATAAGTTTTTCGAACAACAGCACAAAAGTGAACATTGGGTTGATATGAGGCTATCCCAAATAGGTGACGGGACATAAATATATATGGGAAGCGGCTATCCATATGAAGTCACCATATCGAATTTGAAGCTGATATTGTCTTAAATAAAGAATTTTGCATTAAAAAGAAAAAAGTGGGAGGTTGCTTTGTACCCCAAACGGCGGAAATCACACCCATTGTGAAGCGTCCGTTCATAATAAGCCACCTTATTAATTTCTAAGATGATATTGACTTCAACAAAAAAGTTGTTCATACAAAAACAGTCAAATGAGGACGGGTGGTTTGTATGGGGCTATCTAAAAATTGGACGTAGCATGTAAATATTGATACTACTTATATTTGACTGCAATCAAAATAAGTCTGGTTGTGGGTTACAGTTGGATATCTTTAAAATGTATACCTAAAAATCAGACAGAAAGAGGGACATGACTAGATCGACTCGTCCTGAAACTGATCAAGAATATATACAGGGGTGCCACAGGAATTCATTCAGCTCGAATTTCACTTCAATTTCAATCCACCATGCCACAGACCTCATTTACTAGCGAAATGTAATTCGCCTGTAATTGAGCTAGCGATTTGACTAGATACGCCTCCAAAATATATTTTGTAAATAAAAAGGCCTATCGTTACAGATAGGGGGTACAATTTCTGATTAATTTACATCTAAACAATTAATAATTTAATATGTTTTAACTAATTAGCATTTTACTAAACCAACTATGATTTCGCTAGTTGAATTTGCCAGTCACAGCCGACAAACAAGCGATTTGCATTTCACTGGTGCCACTTTTTTTAAAAAGATTTTCGAATTTAGTTTTTAGTTAGATTATATGGCAACGTTGCCATAGAATTGTCATAAATTATGAAGAGCGCAGCAAACATTTATCAGTAATAGTAGCGCTCAGCTAGGGTTACCGGGTATACTTTTTAGTTTAGCGGGCAATAAATTTAAATTTATTTGCTTGGAAACTACAAAAATAAAGTCACATAAATGCAACTAATTTGCATTTAACTAAATATCACTGTAAAATTGGAAAATTTCAATAATAAAGCGGAACTAATACTAGACTAATTTATTCTTCCGTGGTGTCTACCCTATGCTGCCAAGTTCGAAAAGGTTTGTGAAAATGATAAAAAAAAAAGAGTTCGAAGTTCTGTGGCATGGTGGAATTTCTTTAGCGAAATGGCAAATCACTAGTAGCCATTTCGTTGTGGTTTCTGTGGCACCCCGGATATACTGGGTGTCTCAAAAGAAAGTTCACATTTGATTTGCTGATTGCGTGAGCGCAACTATTCCGAGGGGTGCGGGGGGTATGTCAATCGGTAGCCTAGCTTTTGGGAATTTCGTCGCGTTTCCCGGGAGAAGACCGTGCGTTGTGCGTACGTGAGTTTTACAAAAACGGTAATCCAACGTTTACCAACATCTTGTTTTCGGATGAAGCTCATTTCCATCTTATTGGACATGTAAACAAGCAAAATAACCGCTAGTGGAGTGCAACCAATCCAAAACATTAACATCATCATTCGCCTATAGTAAATTATCGGCCCTTACTTTGTATTTTATTTATTTATTTTAGTGCTCGATTAAATGAATGCCGTGAACGCAACGGTTTATATTTGGACAATATCATTTTTAAGAAATAAATTCCCAAAGTGTGTATTTTGTTATGTAATAAACATTTTTTCAATAAACTGCTTACTTTTTTATCGATTTTTTAAATGTGAACTTTCTTTTGAGACACCTTGAACTTTATGGGATCTATTATGTCTCCTTTAATGCGTTACAAACTTTCAGTTAAACTGACAATACCATTTTACACTGTGTGTGAATGGTAAAAAATAATCAAACTTTTTCGGATTATGTGGCCGTAAAAATTCGTGCATATACGGGTCAAATGACCCGCGTAGATTTCACAAAAATTAATATAATAGAAATACATATGGTCAAGGAGAAAATAATTGTTCAAGTTTGATGTTTAGCTCTTATATTTCGTGAGATCTGTTGTCTCATATATACATACAAAGGACATACATACGGACTCATAATTTCGGTAGTAATTTTTAATAGTTTCCAAAAGTTGATCGTCGTTGAACTGCACTATGATAAAAATGTAAACCTTGACTGAAATTTTGACGATAACCGATCCTGAAAAAAATTTAAAGGTGCGTTAGTACTACAGCACGTCTTCTTCTGCCTCTTACATTCATTCGGTAAAAACTTATTATTCCCTTGTCCCTTTGAGTCAGGGTATAACAAATATATTCCTAACGTGTGTCTGATTTTTATAAATGAAATCAAGTCGTAATATATTGTGACGCAAGAGTTGGTAACTTCTTAATTACCATTCGCACAATATGATCCGCATTTCAAGTGAAGAAAAAACATATGACAAGCTCAACGGAAAATTAAAACATAGAACACAGAAAACCCAGTTGTTACACTTTTGTTATCAGAGTGTCATAGACTACGTTTTAAACATGTTATACAAAGTGGACAGCTTAGCTCTGTCGAGTGGGTAAAGTAACATTTAGAAAGTGGCGTATAATTTTGTTACACACCTTTTAATAAAATTATTTTGCAATTATTGTTTGTAATCTTTTAATTTGTTAATAATAATACATATACAAACCTTCAGCAGTTGACACCTCTCTTTGGCAATCTAAATCGAATTTATTTGCGACTAGTAAAATCGGTGCAGGCTGACTTCCTTTTACACGAGTTATTACATTTTTCATACTAGAAATATCCTGCAAAAATATGGAAAAAAATATTTTTTACATAAAACAGCTAATAAAAGCTTGGCCTAGAGCTTAAAACTACAAATTTTTTAACCATTAAACACATATAGGTAGTTCACGTCAACTTAAGCGACCTGATTATCTGTTAGATGGATATCTGATTATAAGCAAAATGGATAACAAAGCCTAGACACGCTCATATATAAGCAGTTTCGAATAAATATAGATTGTTACCTATGCTAATTATCGTACGTCAATGTCAATCAGTTTACTTAAAAACTATAATACATTTTTATGTTAAAAAAGCGACATTAAGCCATTTAGCTTAGAGTATGTACATTAACATAACTAAAAAAAAAATAAGGCTTTATGCCTATTTTGAATATCATTTGGATGAAATCTTTGGAGCCGTCTACGACATGTATTAACGACCATAGCCGCTGCTAACTGATTAACATGAGAAGCCAGTCGATCATTATATCTGCTGCTGTGGAAGTTCAACTGTTCCATGACTGTTGGTATTTTCAAATCTCGATGCAAAACTTTATTGCGCATATACCAAGGAGCATCTGTTATTTTACACAAGACCTTGTTTTGAAGTACTTGTATACGGTTTATATTTGTGGCAGCAGCAGTGCCCAATAACTGTATTCCATACATCGAGGTAGGCATAATGCCACGTCTTTCAAAGTTAAAACCAAAGTAGTATACATGATCAACATGAAGTATTACCAAATTGTTGAGCAAAACGGGCGGGCAGTTCCCTTGCCTCAATGAAAAAGTGCAGTGACTTGACTTTTCGCTATTGACTTTTATATTCCATCGATTTGCCCAACGTTGAAAATTTTCAAGATAGTTTGAGTTTGCAAGTATGGCCGCATCGTTAGCATATGTAGCCAGAAGCATGTTCTCATTTACTGGAACTGGCATATCAGCAGTATACAAAGTATAAAGGACAGGACCAAGAACGCAGCAATGCGGAGGATCCCTGAGCGCTCATCTTTCACCTCGACTGTGAAGGCACGGTTAAGCAAATACGACTTCAAAAGAAGGAATTGCAATCTAGGAAAAATTGATTTAATTTTGAAGAGAAGGCCTTCAATCCAGACTCTTTCAAAAGCTTGCTGTACATCAAGAAAAATAGCACAGCTATATTGCTTATTCCCATAGGCCTTAAGTATATGTTGGAAAACTATGTGCTCTGTTCAGGGGTCCCATGGTGATGCCTAAAGACAAACTGATGATCAGGAATGGCAGTCTCGACGTCCAAAGCAGGTAACATTCTACCAAGAAAAATTCTTTCAAATATTTTTAAAAATGTCGGTAGTAAACTAATTGGTCTATTAGACCCAACAAGGTTTTCTGGTTTGCCAGGTTTCGGTATTATTATAATTACAGCGCACTTCCATTGAGATGGGAAGTGGTGAATGCGAATCATGGTATTGAAGAGTAGGAATGCTTTGGCATTCCTGATGCCAATGCGTAGTACTATTTCTGGGAATTTGACACCAGAATTGTCAGAAGATGCATTATTTGACCCAGCATTTTCAACATCTTAGTTTCAGCTTGCACCATATAGTTTCGGTATTATTATAATTACAGCGCACTTCCATTGAGATGGGAAGTGGTGAATGCGAATCATGGTATTGAAGAGTAGGAATGCTTTGGCATTCCTGATGCCAATGCGTAGTACTATTTCTGGGAATTTGACACCAGAATTGTCAGAAGATGCATTATTTGACCCAGCATTTTCAACATCTTAGTTTCAGCTTGCACCATATCCTCAAACTTGGCTATGAGCGCACCAAACCTATGATCCATGGAATATGATGAGCTCTGTTGTGATTCTTGTTGACGTTCTTGCTGAAAATGTTGTTGTTGTGCCTGTGTACCTCTAACAGCGTCTGCATAAGAAAGACGCCGATTTGTACTATTTCCAATTGGAAACGATGGTTTAGGACCAAATTTTGTATAATCGGACACGAAAGTGGGAACCGGTCTCGATTTAGGTTTAGAGGGAGCACGCACGCTTGGAGACCATTTCCTGATATACAACGCACCCTCTATAATTAGCTGTAAGCGCCTCTTGACAAAGAGTACACTTAGCTGGTTGAGTGATAGATTTGAGACAATCTGTAGTAGCGTGCTTATCACCGCATTTGACACATCTAAACTGTTGTTGTTGTTGTAGCAGCTTCTTCTTGTGAGCTGTATCAGGAAATCATATGTACACAATCTATTATATATAAAGTAAAATGTAATGGTGCAAGCAATGTTTGTGAAAGAGAAAGAAAAACCGAAATGCAAACCTCAGGTGTCAAGGTCTAGGAAAACGGCAACATCCTCTGGTCGTAACCAGAGGTCTAAAGGGCTCAATAGTGTTGGATGGGACGGGCAATTGAACAAGTGAAAAGTATCATGCGGTGATTGACCGCAATCAGGGCAGCAATTTGTATTACTTATCCCAATTCTTTCCCTGTAGCACTCGAGCATAACGCTCCATCCGGATCTTAACTGTGCAAGTTTCGTCCTGGTGCTACGAAGGAGATGTTTTTCGCTCTCATGAATAGGTAGAGGTCTTCCACCTAATATTATATTGTCCCTAAACGAGCGAATTGCATGCTCAGTTGCATCTTTATGCAATTGGGCCCTTCCGGAAGTATATTCATACTACCCAATGTTGCTATCAGTGATAAAGCGATTTATGCTCGACTTATATATCCTGATATCCGATCTTATTCGGGTAGGCGCAGATGTAGTGAGGGTGCCATGGTTCGGATGATCAACTCTGTACGCACCCAACAAGAACTGCTTCGAAAACAGCTCATTATGTTGATGAACAGGAAGTATCATCGTTTCACTGTGCAAATGATCCTCATGGGTCATTTGCAAACAACCAGTGGCAGTCCTCAGCGCACTATTCTGACTTCTTTGCAGGCTTTGCCATTGAGGCTTACTCAGGAAAGGAGTCCATACAGGAGCAGCATAATTTAGGACAGAACGTCCAATAGCTTTATAAGTTGTTAATATAGTTTCCTTGTCCTTACCCCAAGAAGATCCGGCAAGCGCTTTCAACACTTTGTTTCTCGACTTAAGCAATGGGTCAAATGTAGTTCCCAATATCATCGGGTACTGGACAGTAGGAACCCTTAGACCTCCAGCAAAGACATCTAGTTCCATTCTCACCTCCTTAGTCGCGGAAGTGAAAATGGAAGCAGATGACTTATGAGTTGAAAGTCCAAGGTTGCGAGCATTGAAAAAAATTTAATAAATTATCCAAATAAATGTTAATTCTCGCACATATGTAATCTACATTCACACCCGATGATAAAACAGAACAATCATCTGCATAGGTCACTAGTTTTATATGGGGAGGGGGAAGGGGCATCATAGCCAAATAAAGGTTGAACAGAAGAGGAGAGAGAACTCCACCCTGCAGAGCACCCATCTTTAACTTACGATAACCCGACCTCACGCCCCTGAACTCAACATATGCCCTTCTACCATTAAGATAGTTCAATAGCCAGCGTTTCCTTTTATCGGGTAGTGAAGTGGAGTCCAGGTCTTGAAACAAGATTGCATGATCAACAGTATCAAATGCCTTGTTCAAGTCTAGAGCCACCATCACTGTACGTTCGCATGGCCTCGGCTTATTAAGTCCATCAGCTATAAAAGTAGTGATTTCGCTCAATGCTGAAGTCGTACCACGACCTTTCCTAAACCCGTGCTGATGATCTGCTAGAAGGCAGTGTTTGAAGGAAGTAATAATGACTCAAGAACTTTCACTACAGGTGAAAGAAGCGATATGGGCCTATAAGAGGAACCAAGATCAGCTTCACTGCCAGGTTTTAAGAGAGGTACAATCCTAGCTACCTTCCATACATCAGGGACAATTAACTGAGAAATGGAAAGGTTTAACACGTGTGTGAGGTATACTACCGCTATAGGCCCAAGGTGCTTCAGCATCAGCATTGAAATGCCGTCTGGGCCTGCTTGGATGATTTTGCTTTCCCTAAAGCAGCAAGAACCTCCTCACATGTAAAATCTGCCAAATCGTCATGTCCTTTTTTCCTTCTGATATGACGTATGGATTTACGCTTTAACCTATTCTGCTGAGAAGGGTGTTGCACGAACTGTCTGCAGAAATAGGTGGCACACTTTTTTGACGATCCTATTTGCACTCCATCAAATGTGACAGATGAAAGAGCCCTATTCTGCGGTACACCAGATATTTTTTAATGGTGTTCCACAGACTTCGCGAACCCGAGTCACAATTATCCAAGTGATCTAGCCATTTTGCCTTCCTATATTCCGCAACGAGATTGTTCACATTGCGAGACAACAAGGCAATACGACTATCACCCGGATCATTGGCACGAATTTGATCACGCAAGGTCCCTAAGAGTGCAGCTTCCGCTGGTAAGCCTGGCCTAATATTAGGAAACCTACCAGCAGGAATATGCCTCTTTGCAGCCTTAGTTATCGCGTCTTTAAGAATTCTTTCACCTACCTTAACATCATTGGGAGGCAAAAGACCGCTGATTGATTGATCAATACAGCGTGTAAACTCAGTCCAGTCAGCCCTATTGTAGTTCACAAAGACTCGTCTATCCTATTCAACAAAATCTACCGGACGAGTAATGCTAATCACAATAGGGATATGGTCAAAGCCCAACGCTATATAAATCGACCACTCAGAGTATGGAATAAGCGATTCACTGACGAACGTTAAATCATGGGAGCTGGAAGTGGTAGTACTCATCCTGGTTGCACAATCCTCATTGATCGTACAAAAAGGAGAGCTATCTATCTGGTCCGCTATACTAATACCCCTAAGGTCATTACCTAATTCTGAGAACCACATCTCATGGTGTGCATTGAAATCACCGAGAATAACTCTGTGATCCCCTTGCAGGACATGGCTCAAAATCGGATTATACCCAGGGTCGCAGCTGTTGACTGGTGGAAGATATAAGTTCACAAACTCAATCTCGACATCTCCGGACTTTATAGCCAGACATTGCGTCTCCAGAAATGAATTCTGTTGACCAACAGAAGGCAGTGAAAAAGGTCTGAAATTCACCGTTCGATGAACGATGAATGCCAGTCCTCCTCCACTGTTTCTGTCTCTGTCCTGCCTGACTATATTAAAGTCAGCAACAGATGCCAGCCGACATAAGTTTGTGAGCTTGGTCTCTTGCACTGCTGCAATTAAGACGTCATGACGCACCATGTAGTCCACAATCTCAGCCACCTTCCCACGCAGACCATTACAGTTGAGTTGCATAACTCTAAAAGAGTTAAATCGCTGCTCAACCAATGGACAGCGAGCACGCATAATTTGTTGACGGGGCGGCGGAAGAATTGACCAAGACTGTGTAAACTACTGGAGCTACATGACGTCCGCACGGGTGACCGAACACAGACGGGACAAGCATATTACTATGCGCAGATAGATAACACGACGCAAAGAAGTCAGTACTTCAATCTCTATGAGATCTAAGAACAGTGCACCTCCTCATATGACACCAATTGTGACAGCCATTACATCGCACAGATAAAACATCGCGATGTATCTGATTGCCACAAACGGAGCATATCCAGCTAGCAACTGCAGTTGCTTGCGAGGAGGAGGTTGTTGCAGTTGCATTGGAGGTAGGTACAAAAGCTGTGCTATCATTGGTAACAGAATTACAGTAACCTAAGCAATAGCTAGCAACAAATTACTCTGTCCAGTCTCTATGAGATTGGAGGCCCAAACAAGATCTAAGGTGGCACCATCTGCCACATCTAGAACACTGAACCGAGATTGCATTCCTGAAGATCTTCCTCTCACAAACAGTGCAGAACCAGGGACCAAGTCCCGGGTTCCTCTCAATGGCGGCGCGGCACAGGAGTATCTTCAACAGTTGCGCCGACAGAACTGCTGACTCCATATAAAAAATTGTATACATAAATATCTGATACAGCCACTTGGGCTGAGTTGGACAACCTTTGACTGCACAAATCTTCTTGTGCAGATCGGTCCGGGGCGTAAACCCAGTCGTCCTTGGGAACGCATCTAAACTGTAGTAACGTTTTTCCTGACATCTGTGGCACTGAACCAGATCATCAAATCGGCGTGGGGGCTCAATTTTCACCTTCTGACGGCAATGAGTGGTAATATCATAGACCTTCTTATTATTGTGTTTTTGCTCTAAATCACCGAAGAACATGTCAAGCGACGACCCATTAGCACGACTTTTTGGATTGTGTGCATTTCTTGCTTCGTGACCCTGGCGCAAGAGGTTTTGCTTTATGTCATCAATAGTGGTGGAGTGATGTAACCCTTTAATAACCACCTTTTAAGATCGCTCTACTTTCAGATTTTTTTTGCTTTCAAGCCTTTTAACTATTGCTTTGAAAGTATCAGAGTCCTTAGCCATAACTTTGATTGAGCCGTTGGTGCCTGTTTTAGTAGTGTAAGTGTCCGCGCTGGTAACCTTATCGGCAGTTTTCCATAGCCCATTTCTGTTTTCTACGCCTGAAACAAATATTGGTAGAGGTGTGTGAGGCTTGCTTACCGAAATTTGCACTTCTTTGGGATCAGAAGTGCCTATCGGCTCCTCTATTTCAGAAAGGATATCTTTCTCATTATCATCAAGTGTCCTAAATTTATTGGTTGAAAGTAAGCTCTCAGATAAACCAAATGATTGTCGACTTCTACTGACTCTCTGCGACCCAGTCGAAGTTCGTTTTGACCTTGTGTGCGGGAACAGTGACCTTCTGCCAGGCAATTTCATCAGAATCAGAAGAAACTAGTTCGCCATTAGCGGTTCTTTTTTGATTATTATTCTACATTTTTTTTTTTTTTAAATATACGCACGTTGCAAGACAGGATCAGCAGTAACTGCTGCTGCAAGCTCTTCTGCGGTTGCTGCCGCTGCTACTTTTACCGTATCTGTCTTCGGCGTGGCTGTCTTGTTGTTTATCGTTGCCACGCTTAAAATTTTTGTATTTTTTTTCTTCTTTTTTCTTTATTTATTTTATTTAATCTATTTGTACCCGTTTTTGCATAATAGAACCTCAATTATCGAAAAAAAAAAATGATAACTGTTTATTCAAACATCCACTAGATTTGAAGTATTTATTTAATTCTAAAACGTAAAATTCTACAATGTTTGATGCATCAACATTTCCAGATGCTTCTTTGAATGTTTCAACTGCATCACTTTCAGTTCACAAAGTTCATCATACACATCATCTACTATTTTCAACCCTGGCTTTGCCGTTTGTTAAATTTGTTTCGTCTTTCAATACGGCAATTCTTGAAAACTGTCTGCTTCTTGTTGTTTATTTATTTATTTTTTTATTCAATTAGGAATAGTTTGTAAAAATTTAATCAATTTAATTTGCTTGGCATAAGTGTGTTTACTTTTGAAAAATTGTTTGACAGAAAACAGCTAATTTGTAACATATAAACAAATAATCAGTGATCAGCAATAATGAAAGTTCCCGTCAAGGGCCGCTTAAGTTAACGTGAAATACCTAATAATACATTAATTTTTTAAAGGATGCTTAGATTTATCAATTTTCAATCTACACGGTTTGATCTAAAAATAACCGAACTTTTTAGTTATAAAATAAAACAAGCATGGTATTGTTTCAAAGCTAGTATTTATTCACAATACGATCCATTTAACTCAATACAACGTTTGGAATGCTCAACCAATTTATCCATAGCCTTTTGAAATTCCCTTTTTGGGATGTTGTTTAGCACCTGTGTCACGGCTGCGGATGGCTGCAATGTCATCGTAAAAAGCTCCTTTCATTGCAGTTTTAATTTTTGGGAAGAGAAAATAATCGCGCGGTGATAGAACAGGCAAATACGGAGGGTGGTCGATAAGACCAATTTTATTTTCATCATTTAACTGATTTGGAACAAAACGTGCACACACCTTTCTTTTACCCAAATCTTCAGAGTAATATTTTGTACATCGTACAGATCATTATTGGATCATTATTTAAATCACCACGACCGTTTTCAAATCGTATAAACCACGTGTAAACTTGAGTAAGACCCATACAATCATCATCATAAACTTTTTTTAAGAATTCAGAAGTCTCAGCAAAATTTTTAACGAGTTCAAAACAAAATTTAATACTTGCACTTTTCTTTTTACGACATAACTACAGAAACTGCTGTTATTATAACGTGCGTAATTTTGTAACCCGTCAAACGATTAGCATGAACTTAGTTGCTTTCGAAAGAAGAAAATGTAGCTTTCTAATACTGATAATATTTAATAGATGGCGCTACGTGTTCTATGATATAAATTAAAAGTTAGGTTATTTTTAGAATCTCCATGTACATAAGTGTACATATGTGTGTTTCACATATAACCTTTAGACTTTAACCTTTATAATAACAAACAAAATTCATCAAAAAGTAAACTTTTTTATTTACGTTTACTTTTGAAACTACTAAGTGGATAACCCTATTTTACACCATGGAGAGCATGACCTGGGCACCACTGCTTTATGTTCAGACAAAAATGTATATGTGACACGTTTCAAATATGTAATCATTCAAACAGTCAAAAAACGTAGACTACAAACATATTCATACGTGACAAAAAAAAAAAATAGGACCGAATATATTTCATCATAAATGTTTTAAAACTAACTTCGATCAGTAGTCAAAAATCGACTAACAAATTAAAATTTCAATAGAAAATTACACATGTTTATTTATTACTAGCTGGTACCCGGCGCGTTGCTGCCCTCCCCCTTGCCACTCCTTTCCCCTGCCCCTTTACTCTACCTCCAATTTTCCTACCCCTCGTCACCTGTTCCTTCCACCCCTTCTCCAACCGGCCCTTACGCTGCCACCATTCATCTACCTCTCTTTACTTTACCTTCCTTTTTCCCTACTCCTTCGATACCATTAACATGTATACAACATGTACCCAGCGCGTTGCTGCCATTCACCCTGCCTATCCTACCTTTACCCCTCCATTCCTATGATCCCTTATCCTACCACCCATTCCCCTATCCCTCTTCCCGCTGCTTCCTTTAATTACTATCCTTCCCCTACCACCCATTATAATTCTCCTTCCCCATTCCCCTACCACCCCATCCTTTACAACAACTCCTCAATGCCCCTTTCCCCTGCCCCTTAAATCAAATTAACATGTATAGAACATTTCATTCCTCTAAACCACCATCCATCTACCACCACGTCTCATACCAATTCTTGCCCCTACCTCCTTTCCTATGACTCCAATTTCTCCCTGAACCCCCACCACCCCATGCGGGATAAGGGCAGCAACGCGTCGGGTACCAGCTGGTTTTTAATATTTTCTTAAATTTTGTTAATCAAGCCGCTGCGAACGCTCGATACTCGACTCTCTTGTACGCGATTGCGATGCGTATTCTCTCTGACTTGCAAGACGATTTTCAGTTTCTGATGAAGATTCTCCATTACGACGGATTTTCGATGACTGCGCCTGGGAACTATTACTAGAAAGTTGAGATCTTGATCTTTTTGGCATTTTAAAATGATAAAAAAAAAACTATTCAACTGCCTTTGTACTAAAGTATTTGCTTAGGTTGCTCGGTTTAGTTCTGAAAAGAACTTTTGTCTAGTTTTAAAAATAACTTTTTGTTGGGATTAATTACCTACTAAACGAACACTTTTTGTAGATAAATGATGTGTTCTGCAAAGTCGTAGTACATTATTTTGTTTTATTATCAATAGTTTTCGCAGCGCACTCGATGTAGGGAATTTTTTAGGTCATTTTTTTATACCTTTGGTTACATTATTGGAGTTTTAGTAAGGATCCCTAATTTTTTTGCCTAGCCTATTTCACCCGGGGATAGTGTACCTTCCCAACAGTGAAAGAATTTTTCAAATCGGTCCAGTAGTTTCGGAGCCTATTCAATGCAAACAAACAATCAAATCTTTCCTCTTTATAATATTAGTTAGACAATATAACATTTTAACAATGTTTATTTATTATATATGGAAAACAATATCGTCACATTTCCGCGAAAGTATCGTATGTCGCTTTTTTCCGAAATTGAGATTTTAATGCAGAATTGTTAGAAAACGTATGTCTCGCAACTCAGCAAAAGATTACAACTGAAAACGCTGTAGTTCCTAAAAAAAAATCAGTTTCAATCTTATCGTATGTAACTATGCATATTTCTGTTCGCGTGAAATTATCGTATGTCCATACAAATACATTTTTTGTGTGGAGACAATTACTTACAACGCACAAAAATAAGGCAAGATAGGGACATTTTGAGCTCTTTATTGTGTGCTCTTTTAATTTTGCGCCGTTATTCCTTGGTGTATGCTTTAATATTCTTTGATCTAGCTGGTGATAAGCGAGGCTGTGAAAGCTCAAAATAGTGTTTAGTTGGATTCAAGTGCATCAAGTCGTAAGCATAAACACAAAACGTTAATTGTCGTAGTTATGAAAAACAATATACATTATGGCATTTACCCAAGAAAAAGTAAGTATTTAGTTATATTTTTACTTATTTCTTGTCGAGTTACTGTTTAACTGTGATGTTGTGAACCTCAATCGTTCTTTGGGTCTTTGTAATTATGTCTTTAATTTTTTCGTTTAGCTGGCTCATCAGGTTTAGATACATGTGACATGTAAATAAAGTCTATGTACTGTATTAATGCATCAATTACAGTCTATAAAATTAAGTTAAACTGACAAATTTGTATATAATATAGCTCGTTAAATCGCTAGTGCCCATAATGATAGCGATGACACAGAAGAAGAATGCTGCGTTGGAGAACGTGGACTAAAAACAAAACCAGCAAGAAAAGATATTCCAAAGAAGAAACGTAACAATAATGAACTTCCAAACCCGTAAGAATGATTGTCTAAGTGTGTGACAGAAATTTCGCGGCAAAATATAAATGAACACTTCTGCGGAATGTCAAACACAAGACGGGTAACATGGCTTCATTCTAATATCAAGCGCAAGCAAATTAAAAAAAGCTGGGCAGGAAGCATAGCGTGTACGAAGGCGGAACTGGACGTTTGAATATTCCTTATTATGGGATGGAAAAATATTTAAAGTTTGTCAGAATTTTCTTGTTGAAAACTTTAAATATTTCTCAAATTGTTTTGAGACATGCATTCTCAAAGCCGAAAAAGAAAGCTACATAATAAAACAGATAATCGTAAAAAAGTTGCCAGCAGTAACTTCGCACTATTGCCGAAAAAAAAATACGAAGGTTTATTTACCAAAAGAATTTAGAAATATATGAAATTTATATAAATTGTATATCAATTATTTAAAGGATCGGGACTTAAGTGACTTTATTGTCTCTTGCCGAATATTTCCAAAGTTTTTAATTTTCAATTGGTTTTCATTGGTTTAAAATGGACAACAAATGCACGATTTGCGATAATATAAAGTATCTTAACGAAGAGGAAAAAGAATAAATTCTTAATTCAGAACAAATTCAAAATCATATAAAAAATAAAAATGTGAGTAAAGCGACTTTTCTTAAGGAGCAAGCTGAAAGTAAACTGGTGCAAGAATTCCTTTGCGCCAATTTCGATTTGCATACTCAATTTTCAAAAAATGTTACCCTTTTTTTATTCACGCAAATACGGTTATTACAACCTTAGTGTGTATGAAAATGGGACACGAAATGGGTACTGTTTCTTGTGGACAAATAGTTAGCAAGAGAGGCAGTAATGAAATATGCTCAGCTGTGTTGAGGTATCTGTTTAACCTAGATAGTGGGAAAAAAACGAAAAACTGAGCCTCTATGGCGATAGTTGCGCTGGCCACAATAGAAACAAGGCTGTGCTTGCAGTTTTAGCACACTTTTTAAATCCTTCTACTTTTTTGAAGACGATTAAAATTACCTATTTGCTGCCCGGTCACACTATGATGCCGGTAGACTCAGTACACAGCACTATAAAATCTTTTGTCAGGAACCGTAATCAGGCTATACGAGTGAGTTGAATTAATACGTACAGATTTTCAAAATCAAAAATAAAATTGTAAATTTAAGTAAGCTTCGTATTGCTAGTCTAAGACAAGGATTATTAGAATTAAATCCTACTTAATATTATAAACGAGAAAATTTGTATGGATGTGTGGATGTTTGTTACTCCTTCACGCAAAAACTACTGAATGGATTTTAATGAAACTACAATATAATATATAATATAATATTACAATAATATAGCTCATATATCAGAATAGCACATAGGTAGATATTGGATAATTGGAATCTTTTTTTTGTGGTTAGATACATTTACAAGTTATTTAATTTTTATTTAAATTTTTTATTAAAATATTTAAATAGGTAGGCATTTGTTTATTTGTTAAGGGGGAAAAAATTGTGTCTTTCGGTTACCATCTTTCGGTTATATTAAATTTCATATTTGAAGTAGATTGTTGAAGCAGCAGAATCTCTCAGACGCGCTGTTTCTGAAAGGGCACAACAACGACGTTAAATATTCACAAGAAACCCGGTGGGTTTTTTTTATAAATCTGCATTTCAGTACTACGAGAATCTTGATTATAAAAGCCACAAGCTTATAAAAATAGAAACGATGGACAAAGAATGGAGATTTTGCGGTGCTCTTAAATGGAAAATGGAAAGTGGAAGCTGCCTTGCTTCAATAGGCGAGCCAGTTTTTTCTTTTCTCTTATGAAACAGTCTCGCCGTTTTTTAAAAAACAGAAGAAAATACAATACATGCTTCCATATGACATCTTTTGGGGCGGATAACGTATCAATGCCAGGATTTTGCCCGACTTTCACAATCCAAGCGCAAGTATACCACACAGGTGGATCATTGCTTAATGCTACCAATATGCAACCAAAATTTGTGGGACCAGCGACCCGGTCCGGGACAGCTAATTATAAATATTTTAAAAAGACAAAAAAAAAAATTATAAATTTGCCTAATTTTAATCAAAAAATTCAAAGATTATCATAAGGTGCTGTAGCGGAGTACGAACAGTGTCATTACGTACAAATACCTGCGTACATTGTTCGAGTGCTTTGGTTGAATGTTTTTAATTGCTTTGCTGAATTGTTGAATAAATTCCATTTCGTTGCTGATCGGCTGTAGTTCGATGAAGAATTCTGATGGCAAGCGAAGGTTTTTCCGTAGACCAATTCAGGTGAAGTGGTCTGAAGGTCTTCTTTAAATGTCGATCGTAGTCCCAGATTGATGAATGGTAAAATGTTCAACCAGTTTGTGCCGTCTTTGCATTTGATTGTCCCTTTTAGGACGCGGTGAAAACGCTCTATGATGCCATTTGATTGCGGATGGAATGATGTTGTACAAGGCGCATTGTATGGCTGGTCAAAGCCATCGATAAATTTTATTTTTAAGAATTTTAACTCACTTATGTACAATTTACTGATTTTCATTCTTTTTATTTAACAATATATATAAAAAATAGTTCTTAAGTTAATTTCTATGATTTTTTTATTATAAATTGTCCCCGAATTGGGTCCGTTTTTATTGAAAAATGTCCCCGAATATTTGGTCTTATGTCCACGAATGCCGCAAAAGTGAGATGGTCACACTAAGTATACAGTGTTTAAACATCTATTACTATTATCGTAATTGGATTCACCTTTTGTATATAGTTGACCAATTTCAAAACAATCATTATTCTTAAATAATTACTTTAATTCAAACATTTTAGATAAAGCAAAATATACACAGTGTTTTTGTATGTGAGCTATATACCTTCTAGTGAATAAAAACAGGTTGTGTTTGAACTTTAGTTGCTTCTGGTTAAAATGGTTACCATACCAACTTCCAAGGGTTGGAAGCAACCCACAGACAGACGGACATTGCTACATCCACACGTTTTGTCGCGTTGATGATAAATATATATACTTTATGGAGTGCTGCTTCCTTTAATGCAAGCATATTGACTAAATTATAATACTATTCACACTCTGTGTGAAGAATATAAAAACTTATTCAGCTAGTTTGATATTTTGAGTATTACCTGAAAAGTCTGATGATTTGTCAAAGAATACATTACAATAAATCCATGTCCATTTTTTATATATAAATCTCGCATCGACGCAAATTGTTCTGTTCCGGCTGTATCTAATATTTCCAGTACACAAGGCGAGCTGTCGACCTAAAGTAAATGGTAAGAAATAAAATTGTTTATATAGTGTTCCAATAAATACATTATATATATATGTATATGTATATATATATATATATATATATATATATATATATATATATATATATATATATATATATATATATATAAAAATGGAAGTATGTATATATATTCCCTATAGACTCCGAAACCGCTCAACCGATTTTTTTCAAATTTTGTCGCAATACTCAAAATAGTGGGTGATACTGTGAAGTTTCGTGGCGATTGGATAAACACAATTTTTTTCCTTTGTTTAAATAAGAAGGAGCATGTGTAAGGTGGGGAAGGGAGAAGGAGTGGCAGGGGAAGGGGAGGGCCGCGCACAACTTCGCGGGGACCTACTAGTAGTATATAATGGACTAGGGGGCTCCGCTCCCTGCTTGCTTCGCTCGGCAACCAACGGCTCGCATCGAAAAATGTGTTGTGTGAAAATTTCAGCCTCCTAGGTCTTATGGTTTGGGCTGTGCAATGATCAGTGAGTCAGTCAGTCAGTCAGTGAATGCGGACAAAGAATTTTATATATAGATATCCACATGAAAGTATTAAAACGGCTTTTTATATATTTAACAAAACGACTGAATATATGCTTATTGGCAAGCGTTCCATGTGTGTGACTAAATGTTCTGCATGCGTGTGATACGCGCATTATATGTAGAGTATTTGGTTGTATTGACAGTTATGGAAGATTGTATGGAAAGTCAAATAAAATTTCTTGTGGACTTTAATATTGTGCATTAAATAACAGATTATAGTCTACTAGCTGGTACCCAGCGCGTTGCTGCCCTTCCCCTTGACTCTCCCTTCCCCCGCCAAACTTTTTCCCTGACACAAATACCCCATGCCCCTTTACCCTACCTCCAATTCTCCTACCCCTCTTCTTCTGTCGCTTCAACCCTTCACCAACCACCCCTTACGTTGCCACCCATTCCCCTACCCGCTTCCCCTACCTCTCCTTACTTTACCACCCCTTTTCCATGCCCCTTTGATGTATACAACACTTCATCCCTCTACATTAAATGGTACCCAGCGCGTTGCTTTACCTTTACCCCTCCTTCCCTATGATCTCTTACCCTACCACCCATTCTAATTCCCCTGCCCCTCTTCTACCCATTTCCCAACACTCCCCTTCCCCATTCACCTACCGCCTTTTCCTTTTTAAAAGTAACCCAGCGCGTTGCTCTTTTCCCTGCCCCATTAACTCGTATATGAATTTTATTAATAATTTTAATTTAAATTTTTTGATATAAAAAACTACTTTTTGAGACTTAAATATATATATGCTGACGCTGACTTTTTTGTAGGCATTATAAAGCTCTACAATTTTTCTCTAGAACTCAATCATATATCTTTCATCGTTAAGGCAGCGTTCGTAAGAAACTTTTTTGTTCGACCGTTTTTTCTCTGACCTACTGTGCAAATACGACTACCACGAAAATTAAATAAAGTACAGAAAAACTAAGAAATCTACGAGACAAAATTCACAGCAATTTTAATAATTTTATTAATGTGCTTTGATATGATTCAGATAAAATTAGTTAGTCATAAAATATTTGCCAGGGAGTGTATGCAATCGCAAAACTGTATTTAATTATGTTCGAATTAATAATAAACAGTGTAAATTGATCAAAATGACACCCAAGAAAATATCCATTGGATGATCAACCAAAGAATCAAAAAAGAAGTCAGACAGTAGGGCGGCTGAAACACCCGGTGAAGGAGATATTCGTCTAAATGACAACCGTTTGAGAAATCGTGAACCAAGAGCAGCTGAAACATCTGAAGAGCGAGACGCACGATTGGAAGACTAACGAACCAGAACATCTACTGCGAGAGCAGCTGAGACAACGGGACGCACGATTGGAAAACCTACGGACCAGAGCATCTACTCTAAGAGCAGCTGAGACAACTGGACAACGGGACGCACGGTTGGAAGATCTACGAACAAGAGAATTTACTTCAAGAGCAACTGAAACAACTCAACAGCGAGATGCACGCTTCGAAGATCTAGGAACCAGAGAATCTACTGCAAGAGCAGCTTAGACAACTGGACAACAGGACGCACGATTGGAAGATCTACGAACCAGAGCATCTACTGCAAGAGTAGCTGAGACAACGGGACGCACGGTTGGAAGAGCTACGAACCAGAGAATCTACTTCAAGAGCAAGTGAAACAACTCAACAGCGAGATGCACGCTTGGATGGCCTACGAACCAGAGCATCTACTTCAAGAGCAGCTGAGACAACTCAACAGCGAGATGGACGATTACAAGTTCTACGAACCACAGCATCTACTTCAAGATTGAGGTCCGATTTGAAGTTGGAAGCATTTAATTACGATAAAGACTCTGACTACAGTACGGACATATGTTGTGCTTGGCCAAATGGATAATCTGTATATATATTGTCGTGCTCTGAAATTTCACAAGGAATCGCCTGGAATGTGTTGCTCAAATGGCAAAGTCAAGTTGCCACCACTCGAGCTACTCCGTTGTCTTATGCCTCGTTTACATACACGCAACAATTACGCAACTTGCAACAACTGGTAGTTGCAGGCAACAAAACGCAACATTTCATAGTAAAATATGTCAGTTACATTTGAATTTCGAGTAGAAGTTGAGTGCAACTATAAATGTTGCGAAACAATTTCTGAATACAACTCAAAAGTAAGTACAATTAGCATAATTGTTATAAATTGATCATTTTATTTAATTATTGTAAGTGGAACGTAAAATAAACGACAATTTACAGTAGAATGATTGAGAAACTCACTAACATTATGTATAGACTCTATATATGCTGGCATAACTCAAACAATTCAACCAATACATTCGACAAATCACCTGATCGAAGTTTCTGCAAATTTACTTCATGGGCGGCGAATAGGCGGAGGTTAATCAACGTTTTATTTATTGAGAGGCGCAGTAGCACGCGCCGGGTTGTAGCTAGTAGTCTATAACACTCACAAATAATGTGGCTTTTTATTGGTAAAAGGATTTTCAGAATCGGTTCAGTGGATCCAGAGAAAACTTAATACAACCTCACAAACTTTACCTCTTTATAATATTAGTATAGATATATACTATATAACACTAAGTTGCTGTTTTTCGACCCTAAATTACTGTGTAACTATTTCACCGATTTAGGTTTTTTTTTTTTAAATATGTGGAATTGAATGTGGATGGTTTAATTGTTTACTATTTTGGTCAAAATAAAACATATTTCATAAACAAAATATTTTAAAACAAGAAAAAACGTTAACTTCGCTTGAACCGAAGCTCTAATACCATTCACACGAAACTTTAAATAGTATTGTAATACATAAAAGTGGGGGGTTTAAATAGGGGCTACCCCAAAAAGTTGGTGGTACACGCTCACTTGTAGAAGTGTATGAAGCGATGTAGTAGATGTGTAAGATGCCGCTATATCGAATTTCAAGTTGATATTAACGTTTTCCATACAAATGCATAAAAGAGAACTGTGGGTTTATATGGGACTACCTCAAAAAGTGGGCGGGGCTAGTAGATGTGTATAAAGCGACCATCTATAATTTCAAGTTAATATTGACGTTTTTCATACAAATGCATAAAAGTGAGCTCGAAAGTTGTCTGGCACTACCTCAAAAAGTGGGTATATGTATACTGCCCACAGTAGGTTTGTATGGGAGCTACCCCAAACAGAGGGAGCCCGTTCACTAGAAGCTACCATATCAATTATTAAGTTGATATTGAAAAAGTGTTTCATACAAAATTTCAAAAGTCGGCGGTGGTTTTGTATAGGGGCTACCCCAAAAATGGTCTTGGTGGGTTAATCTTCATACTCTATTAAACTGCAATAAAAAGAAGCGTATGCGCCAATTTTTCAACTGAATAGCATACAAAATAGTCCCCAAAAAATCCGCAACATCAGACTGATATGGCTAGATCGAACCGTCTCGTAGTGCTGATCAAGAATATATATACTTTATGGGGTCTACGATGCCTTCTTTAATGCGATAGAAATTTTCAGAGAAACTGAACCATTTCACACTATGTGTGCTGAAAAACGGGAAATGCAGAGATATAAAAAAGAAACAAAATGATAATTTTTTGTTGCTAAAAAAAGAAAAACAAAAAAATTTTTTAACTAGAAGACGGCAGGGACGAAAGTTCAAGTGAAGTTCAAGAATGCGAAAACCTGCATTAAAACGCACATTAACAAATAACTAATTTTAGTTTACGCTTTGCTTTTATAGATAAAAGATATGCCAAAACTTAATAGCATCAACTTAATTACAATGTCGCAAGTTTTAAGGATGAACTTTTTCTTCAAAAAACTTTAATGGTATTCAAAACAAAAATTCACTTAAAATCTACGAAAATCAAATTAATGTTATTTTCAGTAAGCTATTCAAAAATCAGTTCAATACTTAACAGTACGCTAAAGTCTAATAGTTTTTTTTTTTTGTACACAAGCATATTCCATACAGAAAAAGATTTAGCTGGCCTGCTGGTAAGATAAACGCATGTCGCATAGATGCAAAAAGAGCGGCGATTAAAAAATGTTTCATTTATAAATATTATTTTTTCCATCATCTTTGTATTAATATTAATATTTTGAAACTGTAAATTAAAACTTCAATAATCATGAATTACAAAAATTCTTCATTTTCAAAAGATTATAGACTTCGTCATGAATAAGTATTGAACAGTCATAGTCATGATAATATTTAGAAAAGGAACGCTTGAAGACAACACTCCTGACACGTCGTGCAGAATATCATATAAGATCATATGTCAAGAGAGTCGTTCATGACTCTCGCGACATTTGTATGAAAATGTCGTCGAGGACGCTTATGGCGCTGTCAGCAAGGTGTCGTCGAGTAAAACGGCATGTTTTACAACACATCTTCGAGGACTTTCCAACTGGGTAGTGTATTACGCCTAGGTGCTAGCTTCTTTTGTTCCATTCGGTTTATTTTTTTTTACAGATCTCCGACACTATTTTTAAGTTAAATAATGTATAAACAAAAATGGCGAATTGGAATAACGCAGATTCTCCAACTTAATGTACATAGGTAAAATTTTCCTAATAAATTCAAAAGCTCTGCGAGCACACACACCTTTCAAACGAAAATTCAATTTCAAAACATATTTTAGTTAAAAAAAATCATTTTCGGTCAGGGTCCGAAAATAATTGTTATATTATTATTATGAATTTCGATCGAAAAGCTTCGAAAATCGAACTCAATTCGAATCAAAATGTTTCATACAAATTCTGTAAGTAATAGGACTCAGAACACAAAAAAAAAATCGAAATTCATCTCATGTCCGTATTATAACTTTAATAATATTATATTGTTTTAACTTTAATAATATTAATATCCTCCCTGTTCCGGTATTCAAATCTGAAAAAAGTTGTTCGGATTCGATTTTGGTTTCGAAAGTAAATCATTGGTTTAGGTTTTTAAAGTTTTTTCTCTTATGCCTTAATCAGACGATCATATATATTTGACACATATCTCATTGAATACAGTTTACAAATTTCAATTAGAATGTCCGTCTGTGAAAAAGAACTCATAAACAAATGTAAAAACTGCATCCGAGCAAATAATAAATTCAATCTGGGGCTTGATATAAAACGTTCGCCAGTGTCTAAACTGTGTCCGATTTTACATAAATAAGCTAGAGGCTAAAAAGCTTAAAATTGGCTTTTAGCATATATCATGGGTATCATTTGACGTTCTGGTTTTTTTGGAGACTTGGTTGCAACCAGCTAATTTAAATTCAGGAGTTTTAAAGAGTAAATTCTCTATTTATATATTTGACAGGGTTGGTAAACGCGGTGGTCGTCTTAATTGCTGTTTATGTGGAATATTTGTCCAAACAATCTGTCATTAGTGATACAAATAATATGGAATTCGTCGCAGTAAAAATTAAGATTAATTCGTAAAATTTTTTTTTATTTCCTGTTCGTATATTCTGGCAAAAGTTCAGAGCATATTTATGGCTCTCAATTTTGTCCACAAATGCGTGACAATGACTCGTGTTGTGTTATAGGTGACTTTAATCTTCCGAATCTTAGTTAGATTAGTTCAAATGACTCTTTATTCCTTGAGCTTAGATGCAAATTCAACCTGTGTTCTCAGTGGCCTCGCAGATTTTAATTTGAGACAAATTAACAATGTGTGTAATATTAACAAGCAATTTTGATTTGGTTTTCGTTGATAGTTTTTGGGATGGTACCTTGAATAGAGTACCTCTTATTTCTATACCCGAGTACCCCTACTGTCGATATTAGTGTTAACATTTCTGAGCCTGTAAAATATATTTGTTCTATTCTTTGTTTTCGCTTTCTCCTTTCTCCGTTAGTTTGTTTACGCTCTCTTGCTAAATAGACATACTAACATACTAGTAGTTTTTTTTTGTTCTTAATTTTTTTTTGAATTGTGTTCTGCGAGCGTAATAGTGGTACTCTTTAAGCCTAGATTTTATTTCATCTTTTAATGCATTTTTTATATAGCATACTTTTTGGCACCAATAATTTATTCCTTTTGTTTTTTTTTTATAATAAACTTAACATGCTTTGTTCGCTACTAATATAAAAACAAAGCTTGTACTGAGATATACATTGCTTGCAAATGAATGACAAATTTCAGCAACTTGAAAAAACATTCAATGATCTTAAAAGAAGTTAGAAGTAAAAGAAGTAAGAAAAGAAGTTCTCCAAATTCAAAGCCTCAACTCATAGTGATTTCACTGGATGAACCTGAAAAAAACCAGAAAATTCTACTGTTTCTGCCTCTCCCTCTTTACTACGTTCTGAAAAGTCAACCTTGGTGCCAATGGAAATTGACACCTATAAAAACAACTTCGATCTATATGATCTCAACTTCGAAGCGTCAACTAGTACGTCCTCCAACCCTCGGGTAGTAGTGGAAGGCGGCACTGTTGTCTCTCATAAGAATTCCTTGGCAACTGAACTGTTGTAACCTAGCGTTTCTGCTGGCAAAATCAAACTTTTGAAAAAGCAAATATCCTGACCGTTATTGCCCCGCGTAATTTTGTGTTTATTTCTCGTCTTTCTTCCGAAACGACTAAAGATAATATAAAATCTTATATAAATTCTTGTCTTAAAAACTATAATATCATAACGGTTTCTAAATTTAACTTCTACTCGCGTTCTATTTCCACTTTTAAGGTTATTGTTCCTGTGTCCATTTTCGACACCACTCTATCTCCTAAATTTTGGCTTGTTGGTATTGTTGTGCATGAGTATCCATTATCAAAATGTGAGAGGATTAATAGCTAAGCTTAGTAATGTTTACCTTAATAGTTTTTCTTTTATTTGCTGACATCATCGTCATTAATGGAACATGGCTTCAACCATACATACTCAATACTGAGTTATTTAATGATCATCTATTTCATTTAGAAAAGATCGTGCTAATCGCTCTAGTGGTGGTGTTCTTATATCAGGCAAATCGTCTCTGTTGACTGAGAATACTATTATTATCTACCAGGATATTGCGTTCCCACGGACGACTGGGGTTTCGCCCCGGAACGATCTGCACAGGGAGATTTGTGCAGTGAAAGGTTGTCCAACTCAGCCCAAATGGCTGTACCAGGTATATATATGTACAATTTTTTTTTATATGGATCAACAGTTTTGTCGGCGCAACTACTTATGTTATTAGGTAATTCTGATACCAGTGATAGTTCAGTTTCTGTACAAACAACTAACATAAATGCAACAACTACCTCACAAACAGCTGTCGATGCGAGCTGGGTATGCTCTGTTTGTGGCAGTCCGATACATCGCAATGTCATGTCTGTGCGATGTAAAGGATGTCACAATTGGTGCCATATGAGTGTCATATGGTGTCATTGGTGTCTAAGGTCTTACAGGGAGTGGAGTGCAGACTTCTTTGCGTCGTGTTGTCAATAGAAATGTAATGATTGTCCCTTTTTTGTCCCGTTTTTTTTAATTAAAAAATAAAAAATCTTCACCTGTTTTTGCGAAATTAATTTTTTTTTCTAAACATAGGAAGTTAAAAACTAGCCAATACTGATTCTTTATTAAAATTCTTAACTTAAAAAAATTTTTTTCAAAATCTGATAAGTATATCCTATAGTTTCCGTAGGAATAATCGGGCAAAATTTTCAAAACTTTTTAGATTTCAGAGATATTTATTAAAAATACACTGAAACTATTACAACCAATTTTTTATTTTATTCAACAAATTTTTTTATTCCTCATCGCTACATCACTTAAATTAGAGTATTCCTTTAGGTTTAGGTACGTTTTCTAATAAATCTAAAGCTGACTTTGGCATTTGATTTAAATTTGTTTCCCTGATTCGTGTAATGCCTCGATACTAGAGGATCCTTGGTAATGAACATTCTATTCAGAACATCGAGGTTGCTCTTTTCCCGACTGCATTTTCTCGAAAAATGTTCTCCGTAAAACTTGAAGTCTTTGTTTGGTGCTTCCTGGGCCTCCACGGTTAATTGACCAATTGAGAGCAATGCATACTTAATTATTTCGGGACCATGAATAAAAAATGTATGTAAAGTTGGCGACATATTATACCAAGGGTAAAAATTTACGAAATGCCTAGCAATCTGCAAGGCGTAATTTTTGAATTTTTCTACACTAATATCATGGTTGCATTGAAACAACTATTAATACAGTGTCCATTCTTATGTCTGCAGACAATTCTGCGTTATGAAAAAACCGCTTAGCAGTGCTACCACCATTACTACTTCCAAATCCAGGCTTCGGGAGATCAATAAGTCAGCCTAGTTTTTCCTTGAATTCTTTCTGAATTCGATTTTTTGTCTTGTCTTTCTTTAAACTCCGCCAAACTGGCTTGCCACCTTCTTATAGGCAATTTGTAGAACAAATGCAGAAGGCATTCAAAAAACCGAATCCATCCATGTAAAGTTGAAAGCCCGAATTACAAATTTTCTGTTATCACTTCTTTTAATAACAACTCGTCAATGTTATAAAATTGTTTGCTCGCGGCTCCGCAATTGTAACACTTACATGTTGATGTTGTCTCCGTCAATGCATTACAAGCTTTTCCGTCAATCATTGAAAGAATTAACTGATGGCTAACTTCAACCTCAGCGCCTTCGACTTACATCATAGTGTTAATAAGTCGCTGAACTTCTTTCTCGATTCTTTTCTGCCAGCAAAACACTAGGAGTTTCTTTTATAAATTCAATTTTTAAAGGTCGACAAAACCGTGTAGAGCCGGGTCGAGGGTTCTGCCAAATAACCATGTCACCACATCTCATTATAATTGGCACAATGGATGTTATGAAAACTGAGAATTCGCTGCCTTCTGTGCCATGAAATGCCTGCTTATAGGAACTGTGTCCTGAGCTTCCATCGAGTTCCCACTTTGTGAAAAGACAAATCTAAAGCTCAACAACTCTATATCGCTTATTTTTAAAATCACAAGGCGCTGCGCGGTACGTTGAGAAGAGCTTGTAGAGTCACTTCTGCCACTGTCTCACTAATACGAATGCTGTTTTTTTGTGGATAGCACTCCTTTTTCGCTGATGAACAGCATAGTACGAGGGGAATCTCTCTGGCGCAGAATTTCGAACAACATTGTATTGAAATCGAGATAATCGAGCCTCGACCAACTTTGCGATCTTACAGAAGTGTCTCTATTGCCTACTTCGGTTGCAAAAGCTAACACTCTGCGAATAATTGTACCGCAAATCTTTTGTTTTTCGAAGCTTTGATCTGTTACTGCTTTCATGAAAAGCTAGTTCTTGGCTGCTTCGCTTCAGCTCACACACGAAGGGGACGATTCCATCTAGCCAAGTCTCAATGACACTGAGAAACCGTTCTTCCACTCTATGTGAACGCGTCCATCGAGCTATAAATTCCGAGATAATCCTAACAAGCTTCCGCTTGAGATCAATCAAATTATCACCCGTAGATTTTGTACGCTGCTTCATTTCTTGTCTCCATTTCTTGTCTTACATAATGCCAAACAGTTCTCGTCGACTATAGAAATTAATTTAAGCCACTCGCGCATATCAAAAATTAAGCAAACAAAACAGATGTTACAACAGCTGATTAATGCTTTTCAGTAAAGGCTTCGTATTGTAAATGCGCGCGAATGTTCCACGGCTGCCGATTACTAAAATTCAATTTTCTCTGAAAAGGTAAAAAAGGGCACGCTAATTTTTTTAGGACATAAAGTTTAATATTATATAAATAATTTATATAAATAGTTTAATTAATATAAATAATTTAAAAGACGGATCAAGCCCGATTATTTACTTTATGTCCAACAATAACCAAAAAAATTAAGTTTTTTGGACCTTTTCTTCAAAAGAAAAACTTTATTTATGCTAATGAACTAAGAAAAGTCAAAACTTATACTTTCAATTGCCACATATCCGCATAAACGTTTCATATTCATGAAAAACGATTGCGAACAGACATTAAAATGCATCGTTCTGTGAATGTGTTATGGAAGAACCAAATATCCTCGAACATATTTCTTTCGGACTATTATGCAAAATAGTCCGAAAGACTATTCTCTTGCTGGAGTACATCCTACGCCAAAAATTGAGTTTTTGTTTCTACGTCTTGGATGTGGTGTCCATTGCTGAACAGACAAGATGAATTTTGGCTGTTTAGGATTATTGGTATGCAACTGTGGTTACTTATATTAATAATTTGGTTTCGTTTACAAATTAAAACATTACTTATACCTTCACAATTTTCACTTATGCCATAAACATTATTTTGATTTCTTATGATTTTCTTAAACTCTAATTGAATTACTGAATTATTTCGTTTTTCTGGTCTAATAATTATATTTATGAAGATTTGTTTACTTAACATAGGTAGTTTTATTACGTAGGAGTTTTTCGTCATTATAGAGAACATTTATGCTTACAAATTCTAGAGCTTCTTCAATTGAATAAAATATTAAATTTTCTTCTTTTAGTTTTTCAATGACAATTTGTATTTCTTTCTTATTTAATAACATTGAGTTAATTAAATTTTTTTAGCCCACTGTATGGCGTATTTATTTATTAATATATGTATTTTACAATTTCAATTGGTTTTTTTTGTGCTTATAGTTATTTTGGTAATTACACTTTCGTCTTTTTGCATTGTGTTTCTTATTTCATTTATAAATCTAGTCGATTTTTTTTTTTTGCCAAACGCTTCATTTATTATTACATGTTCGTTATTATTATTGTTAATTTCATATAAATTTCTTGCTACTATTTCATAGTCATGATCTGGTGATCCGGCCAAAAAATTCCAAACAGTTCCTAAGGCATTGATAGATCGTTTAGATCTCGCATCTGAAGTTAGTTTTATATCTTGAATATATTCTAATGATTGGTGTATGTCGTGGATTAGGTATGGATAAGGATGGGTACGGATAAGGTATGGATACGGAGTATGTGTTCATTTGTGTAAGAAAGACCATAGTTTAAAAAAGTTCGCAGGCAATGGAATGGATAATTAAAGTTCCGTCTTCTATTTTTGCTGGTCCGTTGTCAATTGCTACTAGATGCTTCGTCTTATAGTCTATTAGTTAGTCTATTAGTCTGCGCTGATTAAATGGACAATGAGTCCAAGTAACCTGTAAGAAATTATTAAAGGTTTTTTACGTTACTTTTGTGAACTGTTTTTCCTGACACTGTTACTGTGGTTGAATTATTTTTTTTTTCTATTTCTTTTTTAAGTTGAGTGGAAAGATTGGAGCCTAGTCTTTTGTTGATTTTAACAAAAATTTCGTCTCCTGGGTTGTATTTTTTTTTGGGATCACGGTTTTTATTTTGAGTTTTAAGCATTTTCGATTGTTTCGTCTGTAAATTTTTTAAAGTGTCTTGCCTTGCCTCAGGAGTACGTCCAAAAAAAGTCAATGGGTATTTTTCCTGTTGTTCAGTGAATGGAAGAGTTTACTCATAGATTTGTGTAGTATTTCGGTAAAGTCATTGTGTTTGTTTTCTGGTTTGAGACATCTAAGAATTTCTGTCAAAGTCGAGTGAAAGCGTTCTATTTGTCCGTTGACTGTGCTTTTGTATGGGGGCACTATAAATGTTTCTATTTTAAATTCGTTTTCCAACATAAAGGTTATATTATTTGAATTAAAAGATCGCTCCTTATCCATGACTATTGATTTAGGCATTCCATATGAAAATAGAATTTCACGAAGTGGTTGTTTTACGTCTTGTATTGCTTTTGTTTTGATAATGCGCGGTTGTGCATATTTAGAAAATGTATCTATTGCTGTTAACATTAATTTCCCTTCAGTTGAGTAAATATATATATGAATATAGGAATAGTATGACCAGGATGCTGTGGGATAGGTTTTGATTTTAGTTCTGGATTATTTGGATGTCTGTCATACTTTTGTTATTTACAAACTTGACACTGCTTTACAATATTAGTGATTTTCCTGAGCATTTTTGGGAAGTACAATTTTGCTGAAATCTGTAATTTGTTTTCTTGAGAGCAACGATGTGCTCGTTTATGTGTTTCTATTATTAGTTCTTGTTGTTTCGTTTCGGGGGTTAGGTCTTCAATTTGTTTCTGGGTGTATCGGATCTTATAGTTATGAAAATGGTCTGGATAAATTTCTTCACATTTTCCCATTATTCTTTCAGGTGTGAATGAGCCGTTAATGGTCAATGGATTGAGATACTTTTTGAATATAGCGATATCTAAGATGCTGTAAACGGGTCTTGTTATGATGTGTCTGTGAAATTTTGGAAATGGTATCTTAAACTCATAGCTGGGATTATTGTTAATTAAAATAAAAATTTGATTTTTACAAAAGTTTTTTGGGGCTTCACTGCAGGGAATTAAATTATGTGAAGAACTATCTTGGCTATGTTGTGATGACGTTACTGAATTTACGTTGGAATTTAAAGAAGGACGCGAAAGTGCGTCTGCGACGACGTTACTTGTTCCTGGTTTGTAAGCTAGTTCGTAATTGAATTCTTCCAAGCTGCTTTCCATCTTTTTAGTTTAGCATTTGTATTTTTGTTGCTAAGAGCATAGGTCTGTAAATATTTTAACTTTAGTTCCACAGTATAGGTAGTGTCTCAAAGTATTGAGAACCCAAAATATTGCAAGCATTTCGCGTTCGTTGGTCGCGTAGTGCACTTCTACTTTGGCGAGACTTTTTGAAAGGAAAGTGATAGGTCGACCATCTTGTTCCAACACTACACCGATAGCGTAGTTGGAGGCATCTTTTGTTAACTGGAATTCTTTTTTGAAATCGGGGTATGGAAGTAAAAGGTCATCCGAAACTAAGCACTTCTTAAATTTTTCAAATGATTGCATTGCTTCTTCATCAAGGAATATACATTTTATTTAGAGTTTTTTCGAAACTCTACCATTCTTCCCTCTTAAAAGTGCCGTAAGTGACTTTGCAACTTTGGCATATTGAAAAAGAAATCTTCTGTAATAACCTGTCATACCTAAGTAGGATCAAGATCTTTGAGGGTTTTTGGTTCTGGGAATTTGCGTATCGTTTCAACTTTACTTTGGATTGGTCTTAATGCCTTCATGTGAATCCTTCAGGAATTCGCATTTGTCGAGTTGACATTTTACATTTGCGTTTTCAAGAGTTCTATAAATGTTTTCAATATTTTCCAATTGTTCCTCCAGCGTTTTCCCAATTATGTCGTCAATATAAACGTAGCATCTTTTTCCGATATGTTCGCGAAGAATATCGTCAAGAGCTTGTTGACAAATTGAGCGGGCATTTTTCAGACCGAATGGGAGTCGTGTAAACTCGTATTTACCATTATTTACTGAGAAGGCTGTCTTTTCAATGTCTGATTCTTTCAACTTAATCTGATGGAAACCGCTTTTTAGGTCTAAGACCGTGAGTAACGATTACCACCAAGTTGAGCAAGTATTTCATTAATTTCTGGTACGGGATATTTGTCGGCAATAGTTACTGAATTCAATTTTCTATAATCCATTACCAATCTGAATTTTTTTTCTCCCGATGCGTACATTTTTTTTTTTTTTTGGACAATCCATACTAGTGAATTGTATGGAGATCTAGAAGCACGAATGTTGCTATTGTCTAAAAGCTCTTGCACTTGTTTTTCTACCTCTTCTTTGAGGGACATTGGGTATGGGTAGTATTTTGTAAAGTCGGTTTCTGTCCCGATGTCAGCTTGCACACTTGTCATAAAAGTCAATTTATCTTGGTTGTCTGTAAATAAGTTATTGTGTTTTTCCACTATGCTCAGAATTTTTTGTTCTTCTTCTAATGGTAAGTGATTTGTTCTAATAGAATTGAGATCTTGTTGTTGTTGTTGTAGCAGCTCCTTCTTCTTGTGAACTATATCCGGAAAATCATATGTGTATAATTCATTATATATAGAACAAATATAGTGCAAGCAATGCTTGTGAAGGAGGAAGAAAAACCGAAACGCAAACCTCAAGTGTCAAGGTCTAGGAAACAGGCAACATCCACTGGTCGTAACCAGAGGTCTAAAGGGCTCAATTGTGTAGGATGGGACGGGCAACTGAACAGGTGAAAAGTGTCATGCGGTGATTCACCGCAATCAGGGCAGCAATTTGTATTACTTATCCCAATTCTTTCCCTGTAGCACTCGAGCATAACGCTCCATCCGGATCTTAACTGTGCAAGTTTCGTCCTGGTGCTACGAAGGAGATGTTTTTCGCTCTCATGAATAGGTAGAGGTCTTCCACCTAATATTATATTGTCCCTAAACGAGCGAATTGCTTGCTCAGTTGCATCTTTATGCAATTGGGCCCTTCCGGAAGTATATTCATACTACCCAATGTTGCTATCAGTGATAAAGCGATTTATGCTCGACTTATATATCCTGATATCTGATCTTATTCGGGTAGGCGCTGACGTAGTGAGGGTGCCATGGTTTGGATGATCAACTCTGTACGCACCTAACAAGAACTGCTTCGAAAGCAGCTCATTATGCTGATGAACAGGAAGTATCATCGTTTCACTGTGCAAATGATCCTCATGGGTCATTTGCAAACAACCAGTGGCAGTCCTCAGCGCACTGTTCTGACTTCTTTGCAGGCTTTGCCATTGAGTCTTACTTAGGAAAGGAGTCCATACAGGAGCAGCATAGTTTAGGACAGAACTTCCAATAGCTTTATAAGTTGTTAAAATAGTCTCCTTGTCCTTACCCCAAGAAGATCCGGCAAGCGCTTTCAGCACTTTGTTTCTCGACTTAAGACGGTTATTTGTCTTGGTGGCATGAGCCGAGAATCTGAGCAATGGGTCAAATGTAGTTCCCAATATCATCGGGTACTGGACGGTAGGAACCCTTAGACCTCCAACAAAGACATCTAGTTCCATTCTCACCTCCTTAGTCCAGGAAGTGAAAATGGAAGCAGATGACTTATGAGTTGAAAGTCCAAGGTTGTGAGCATTAAAAAAATTTAATAAATCATCCAAATAAGTGTTAATTCTCGCACATATGTCATCTACGTTCAGACCCGACGATAAAACAGAACAATCATCTGCATAGGTCACTAGTTTTATATGGGGAGGGGGAAGGGGCATCTCAGCCAAATAAAGGTTGAACAGAAGAGGAGAGAGAACTCCACCCTGCAGAACACCCATCTTTAACTTACGATAACCCGACCACACTCCCCTGAACTCAACATATGCCCTTCTACCATTAAGATAGTTCAATAGCCAGCGTTTCCTTTTATCGGGTAGTGAAGTGGAGTCCAGGTCTTGAAACAAGATTGCATGATCAACAGTATCAAATGCCTTGTTCAAGTCTAGAGCCACCATCACTGTACGTTCGCATGGCCTCGGCTTATTAAGTCCATCAGCTATAAAAGTAGTGATTTCGCTCAATGCTGAAGTCGTACCACGACCTTTCCTAAACCCGTGCTGATGATCTGCTAGAAGGCAGTGTTTGAAGGAAGTAATAATGACTCAAGAACTTTCACTACAGGTGAAAGAAGCGATATGGGCCTATAAGAGGAACCAAGATCAGCTTCACTGCCAGGTTTTAAGAGAGGTACAATCCTAGCTACCTTCCATACATCAGGGACAATTAACTGAGAAATGGAAAGGTTTAACACGTGTGTGAGGTATACTACCGCTATAGGCCCAAGGTGCTTCAGCATCAGCATAGAAATGCCTACTGGGCCGAGTGCCTTGGATGATTTTGCTTTCCCTATAGCAGCAAGAACCTCCTCACATGTAAAATCTACCAAATCTTCATGTCCTTTTTTCCTTCTAATATAACGTATGGATTAACGCTTCAACCTATTCTGCGGAGAAGGGTGTTGCACGAACTGTCTGCAGAAATAGGTGGCACACTTTTTTGACGATCCTATTTGTACTCCATCAAATGTGACAGATGAAAGAGCTCTATTCTGCGGTACACCAGATATTTTTTTAATGGTGTTCCACAGACTTCGCGAACCCGAGTCACAATTATCCAAGTGCTCCAGCCATTTTGCCTTCCTGTGTTCCGCAACGAGATTGTTCACATTGCGGGACAACAAGGCAATACGACTATCACCCGGATCAGTGGCACGAATTTGATCACACAAGGTCGCTAAGAGTGCAGCTTCCGCTGGAAAGCCTGGCCTAATATTAGGAAACCTACCAGCAGGAATATGCCTCTTTGCAGCCTTAGTGATCGCGTCTCTAAGAATTCTTTCACCTACCTTAACATCATTAGGAGGCAAAAGACCGCTGATTGATTGATCAATACAGCGTGTAAACCCAGTCCAGTCAGCCTTATTGTAGTTCACAAAGACTCGTCTATCCGATTCAACAAAATCTTCCGGACGAGTAATGTTTACCACAATAGGGATATGGTCCGAGCCCAACGCTATATCAATCGACCATTCAGAGTATGCAATAAGCGATTCACTGACAACAGTTAAATCAGGGGAGCTGGATGTGGTAGTGCTCATCCTGGTTGCACAATCCTCATTGATCGTACAAAAAGGAGAGCTATCAATCTGGTCCGCAATACTAATACCCCTAAGGTCATTACCCAATTCCGAAAACCACATCTCATGGTGTGCATTGAAATCACCAAGAATAATTCGGTGATCCCCTTGCAAGACATGGCTCAAAACTGGATTATACCCAGGGTCGCAGCTGTTGACTGGTGGAAGATATAAGTTCACAAACTCTATCTCGACATCTCCGGACTTTACAGCCAGACATTGCGTCTCCAGAAATGAATTCTGTTGACCAACAGAAGGCAGTGAAAAAGGTCTGAAATTCACCGTTCGATGAACAATGAATGCCAGTCCTCCTCCACTGTTTCTGTCTCTGTCCTGCCTGACTATATTAAAGTCAGCAACAGATGCCAGCCGACATGAGTCTGTGAGCTTGGTCTCTTGCACTGCTGCAATTAGGATGTCATGCCGCACCATGTAGTCCACAATCTCAGCCACCTTCCCACGCAGACCATTATAGTTGAGTTGCATAACTCTAAAAGAGTTAAATCGCTGCTCAACCAATGGACTGCGAGCACGCATAATTTGTTGACGGGGCGGCGGAAGAGTTGGCCAAGACTGTGTAGAGCTACATGACGTCCGCACGGGTGACCGGGACACAGATGGGACAAGCATATTACTATGCACAGATATACAGCACGACGCAAAGAAATCAGTACTCCAATCTCTATGAGATCTAAGAGCAGTGCACCTCCTCATATGACACCAATTGTGACAGCCATTACATCGCACAGATAAAACATTGCGATGTATCTGACTGCCACAAACGGAACATATCCAGCTAGCAACCGCAGTTGCTTGCGAGGCGGAGGTTGTTGCAGTTGCATTGGAAGTAGGTGCAACAGCTGTGCTATCATTGGTAGCAGAATTAGAGTTACCTAAGCAACAACTAGCAACAAATTGCTCTGACCAGTCTCTATGAGATTGGAGGCCCGAACAAGATCTAAGGTGGCACCATCTGCCACATCTAGAGCATTGGACCGAGGTCGCGTTTCTGAAAATCCTCCTCTCACAAACAGAGCAGAACCAGGGACCAGGTCCCGGGTTCCTCTCAATGCCGGCGCGGCACAGGAGTATCTTCAACAGTTGCGCCGACATAACTGTTGACTCCATATAAAAAATTGTACACATAGATACCTGATACAGCCACTTGGGCTGAGTTGGACAACCTTTGGCTGCACAAAACTTCTTGTGCAGATCGGTCCGGGGCGTAAACCCAGTCGTCCTTGGGAACGAGATCTTGAGATCTTGTGCTTTTTGTTGCTTGATGATTATTTGTTGTTCTCCTAAGATTGTCATTATGTTATTCTTCATATCAATTATTGAGTATGGCATCAAATGATTGAAGTGTTGGTAATATGAAAAATTTTACAGGACATGATTTTATTCCAAAAATATTTGCTTTGTATGGTGTGTGTGATTCCTACATCACCTCCTACGGAGTTTGCGCAAAATAATTTTTCGTTAAGTTTGGGATTTTGTACCAGTTGTGGTCTAATACAATTTTGATTAGAGCCTGTGTCAATTAGAATTTTTAAAATTTTTTTGTTCTTGGTTTCACATTCAAACTATGGCAACGAAGAACTTTAGCCTAAAAAATGGATATCGTTGTAGTTTGGTTGTTCGGGCTAGTCTGTCATTATTTCAATGTCGTAGTGGTATTCGGTTAGATTTTGTCCATCTTCAAAGTTGGCGTCTTGAATTTGATAAGTAGTATTTTCATTTTCAGTTCGTTCTGCTTGTTCCTCATTTTGTTGTTGCTCAGTGTTTATACGAAAATTTCGTTGATATAAACCTGTTGAGTGGGGGTGCTGGTCTTTTATAAACCATGAGGTTTTGCTGCAATGGTTGTGAAGGTCTATTAATGTAATTTTTATTTCTAGTCATGACACTAGAGTCTTATTCCATCGGTTGAGGATATTGGGGTATGTTATTTAAATTGACTCTGTTGGTTTCCAAAATTGTTAATTGGTCTGGGTTGGAAATTGTTATTAAAAGCTGGTCTTTGTTGGTTACCAATATTATTTAATGGTCGAGGTTGGAAATTGTTGTAGAAAACAGATCTTTGTTGATTTCCAAAATTGATTACTGGTGAACGCATGCCTTAGAACTGCTGAAAAGTCTAATTGAGGGAAAAATGTTGGTCGGACATTTTGATTATTTGAATTACGAGCTAATGTTGCTGTGGTCATTCCACTTCGAAACGGTAGATTATTTGCTTAGTTTGATTTTCTAATTTCAAGCAGAGGTATAAGGCTTGTGGCTAATCTACTGGTTCTCTAATAGCCAAAGGTTTGGACAGATCTCCTTTTAATCCCCTTATGAAGGTGTCCAGTGCTTTGTCTCGGTATCTCGGTCTAGATCTTGTAATTGATTTCGTTGGTCTCTGTTTATTGATTGGTTGGGAACATTTGCAAAATTTGTTACCGGATTAATCAAATTTCTAATTATATTCTGTCCTTGTCCTGTTATATAGTCGTTCATTATCGAAACAAATTGTGTCCTTAACTCTTCTGCATTGTTATTGCCTGCAGGTGCCTGGGCGACGGGGTTAAGAACGGGGGCCTAATTAGATTGATCATTCTAAGCTGTTTTTATGATCGCTTTTCTTTATAATTTAAAAAAAAAGACTTTTTTTTCTTGTTTTATTCTTTTTTTAAATTTAATATTTATCTATTTTTTTAAAACTTTCTTTAAAATTTTTTTTTTATTTTTGTTTAAAACAATTTTGTTATCTTTATTGTAATTCTATTTGGCATACGCTATTTTTTTTCTTTCATTTACAATTTCTTTTCACTTATGATTTGGCAATTTTTTTCTTATCAACTACTTACATTGTCTTCTCCATAGAAGTGGCTGCTGGTGGGTTCAGCTCCTTTTATTACTCTTGATTCGAGTTTACTTGGGGGCCTTCCTTCCTTCTATGTTGTATGTTTTTCGGCGAAAATATATCTTTCTGTTTTTCCGGCACAATTTTATTTTTTTTTTGTTTTTATCGCGAGTTCGCGTACAGTTTTTTAATTAACACTTTTATATATTTTTTTATTCGCGTTTCTTTTCAAAAAGTTTGAGCTCGGGCGACAGTTACTTTATTTCAAAGATTTAAAAATATAAATATATATTTTTTTATCGCTTTATTGACGCGACATTCTTTATTGAAGTTTATTTTCGGAGTAAAGCTAATTTACAGTAAGCAAGTAAGCAGTTGCAGTCGAGTCAAACTGCTGACAGATTGTCTACGGAGTTGCGCGTGTTGCGGCTGAGGTGTCAGTTTTCACGTTAAATTTATTTTTGTGTAATTAAACGTTGCTCCGCAATTATATTCTTCTTTTCACTTGACACTTTGAGACTTCAAATTTGGAAAGTACAAAAGAAGATTTTTACGATCGTTTCGTACACGGGTAGTAGGCTTCTGGACGAATAAATTACAACAAAATGTAAACTTGGACAATATCCGAACGTTAGTGCTAAAATTCAGTCATATAGTACGAACGTTTCAACAGGGAATTTGACTCGTCATCTTAAAAATGAATACAAAGCACGCGATATCGATTCTCCGAGTACTTCATTAACTGCAAGTGGAACAATATCAAATTTTTTCAACAAATCTGCGTCGATTAAGTCTTCAAGAGATAAAAAATGGATGCTGGGATGAGAGCTAGCGTTATGGATGGCTAGAGATCTGCAACCCTTCCATATAATTTCGCACAATGGAATTAAAGACTTCCTAACAAAATATAAAGTTGTAACAGATGCTGATGATATTCCACATTACAAAACACTTTCAACAACAGCACTAGATGATGTATATGAAAGCGTTCTAAAGGCAGTTAAACGGGAAGTATCTGGACAAAAACACTGCCTTAACTTTCGAGTTATGGACTGATAATTTTAGAAGAAGAAGTTATATAACATTAACGCTTCCTCTCATCAAATTTTGAGATGAAACACCTAACGCTGGAAACAAATAATATTTTAACTGAACTCGAAGAAGTAAGTGATATGTTTAATTTGCAAATAGGATCTAATTTTGTCGTAACCGATCAAGGCAGCAATATCAAAAAAGACAGTAATTTAGGGTGCATCAACAACCATTTTTGCATTGGACATGGACTTCACAATTTGTGAAGTGCAAAAGTAATGTGAGAGCCTTACGTTTTAAGACTCATGTGTTGAGATGCCAAGCTGACGCATTACAAAATGAAATTTTACCAAATATCGACAATTTGGAAGAACTCCTTACACTCCTTGGGTTGATTACGATGATGAATTCGGACCGTTAGATGATGTTCCTTTGCAAACGTATAGCAACATTAACAATCTCAATGACTTGCATGGTAGTTTGGTGGACAAGAGAAATATAACTCTTAAAAACTCGGTCCCAACTAGGTGGCACAGCGTTGTCTTGGGTGCCAAAGAACTTCCATAAATAAATTGCTCACAAAAATAAACAAGACTGATTTAATTTTATTAGAGACTGAAGCACAGCTTCTATACAAATTACGGGACTTTTTACAAAAAGTTAAAGAAGCAGTAATATTCTGTCTGGAGATGCATATCCATCGATATGCCTTGCATTGATCATTCGAAACGAGATTGAGTCAATATTAGCCGAAACTGAAAACAATGATCTGATTGATCAAATGAAAAATAATATAAATAGTAAATTGGACTATAGATTTCCAAAATCTGATATATTAGTCTGTGCATCCTTATTAGATCCACGATTTAGCTCATTGGATTGTTTGTCAAATTATTGTACAGAAAAAAATTTAACAAAATCGGAGTTTTTGGTTAAAATGTATAAAGAGCTAATTGGCGATGTACAACAAACTAGTGATCATCAGGATAGTTCTAGTCAATCTCCACCTGCTAGGAAAATATTAAAGCTTGCCCAACGGCATTCTAAAAATTCCAAAAACAAAAGTTTAGAAGCTGAACGTCATCTATTTTTAAGTTTGTCTTCAAGCCAAGGCGTTTTAACTTTTTGGAGAGAAAAGGCATCTGCAATGCTCTTACTATCTATGCTCGCACAAAATGTGATGTATATTCCTGCAACAAGCACATCACCACAACGTCAATAAAATAATTTTCATACATGATAATTACGAGACTTGCAAAGAAAATTTAACATAATTTCTTTTAAATATGCGATAATGGGCTGGAATTCGGATTCCGAATTCGATCAAACCTTAAGCATCTCTCTAGCTCGTTGTAGTGCATCTTTTGAACATTCATTGCCTGGGATCAATAAATGACTATAGGCTTAATGTTTTTGCTCAAAAAGTATCCCGAAATATTTGAAAGATTTGATCGAATTCGGAAATCGAATTCCAGCACATCACCGATATATTCAATCTAATTCCATTGTTTTCTAAACCCTTTTAAGAACATAAGATATACGCTTATAATCGCATAAGTTTTTGAAGCTATTAATTTAAACAAGCAACGCAAAGACTTTTATTTTTTTTTATATAAGTACATATGTAAAATGTATACATGTGAAATGGGACTGTGAACTTAAACGTAATACACGTAATTTAAAGAGCTTAAGAAAAGCAATTATTTTTGCAAATTAATTTTTTTTTTTTGTTTAAGAATTTTTTTTGTTTTGGAAATTTTGTGTGTTATTTTTTAAATTTAATAAGGTTCTTTCGGGTCCCCTACGCCGCCACCGATAAATAACAGTCGCTTAATAAGTACAATATAAAAATGTAACTAAACTAACTTAAAGCTAGAAGAAGGAAGTTGCGGACACTCAGACCCGTTGGAGGAATTTTTGTTTGGCAAGCCAGGTTGACCGACTGTGCCCCTACTCACAGCATGGGAGGTTGTCCAAGCGGGCTCAATTACAAAAATCTATATGTATGTATATTTTATATATATATATATATATATATATATATATATATATATATATATATATATATATATATATATATATATATATATATATATATATATATATATATATATGTATGTATACATATGAATATGTATGTATACATATGTATATTGATGTATGCATATGTATATGTATGTATACATACGTATATGTATGTATACATATGAATATGTATGTATACATATGTATATTGATGTATGCATATGTATATGTATGTATGCATATGTATATGTATGTATACATATGTATATGTATGTATACATATGTATATGTATGTATACATATGTATATGTATGTATTCATATGTATACATACATATACATATGTATACGTACATATACATATGTATGCATACATATACATATGTATACATACATATACATATGTATACATACATATACATATGTATACATACATATACATATGTATACATACATATACATATGCATACATACATATGCATACATCAATATACATATGTATACATACATATACATATGTATACATACATACACATATGTATACATACATATACATATGCATACATCAATATACATATGTATACATACATATTCATATGTATACATACATATTCATATGTATACATACATATTCATATGTATACATACATATATATATATATATATATATATATATATATATATATATATATATATATATATATATATAAAATATACATACATATAGATTTTTGTAATTGAGCCCGCTTGGACAACCTCCCATGCTGTGAGTAGGGGCACAGTCGGTCAACCTGGCTTGCCAAACAAAAATTCCTCCAACGGGTCTGAGTGTCCGCAACTTCCTTCTTCTAGCTTTAAGTTAGTTTAGTTACATTTTTATTTTGTACTTATTAAGCGACTATTATTTATCGGTGGCGGCGTAGGGGACCCGAGAGAACCTTATTAAATTTAAAAAATAACGCAAAATTTCCAAAACAAAACAAAAAATTCTTAAACAAAAAAAAAAATTAATTTGCAAAAATAATTGCTTTTCTTAAGCTCCTTAAATTACGTGTATTACGTTTAAGTTCACAGTCCCATTTCACATGTATACATTTTACATATGTACTTATATAAAAAAAAAATAAAAGTCTTTGCGTTGCTTGTTTAAATTAATAGCTTCAAAAACTTATGCGATTATAAGCGTATATCTTATGTTCTTAAAAGGGTTTAGAAAACAATGGAATTAGATTGAATATATCGGTGATGTTCTGGAATTCGATTTCCGAATTCGATCAAATCTTTCAAATATTTCGGAATACTTTTTGAGCAAAAACATTAAGCCTATAGTCATTTATTGATCCCAGGCAATGAATGTTCAAAAGATGCACTACAACGAGCTAGAGAGATGCTTAAGGTTTGATCGAATTCGGAAACCGAATTCCAGCCCATTATCGCATATTTAAAAGAAATTATGTTAAATTTTCTTTGCAAGTCTCGTAATTATCATGTATGAAAATTATTTTATTGACGTTGTGGTGATGTGCTTGTTGCAGGAATATACATCACATTTGGTGCGAGCATAGATAGTAAGAGCATTGCAGATGCCTTTTCTCTCCAAAAAGTTAAAACGCCTTGGCTTGAAGACAAACTTAAAAATAGATGACGTTCAGCTTCTAAACTTTTGTTTTTGGAATTTTTAGAATGCCGTTGGGCAAGCTTTAATATTTTCCTAGCAGGTGGAGATTGACTAGAACTATCCTGATGATCACTAGTTTGTTGTACATCGCCAATTAGCTCTTTATACATTTTAACCAAAAACTCCGATTTTGTTAAATTTTTTTCTGTACAATAATTTGACAAACAATCCAGTGAGCTAAATCGTGGATCTAATAAGGATGCACAGACTAATATATCAGATTTTGGAAATCTATAGTCCAATTTACTATTTATATTATTTTTCATTTGATCAATCAGATCATTGTTTTCAGTTTCGGCTAATATTGACTCAATCTCGTTTCGAATGATCAATGCAAGGCATATCGATGGATATGCATCTCCAGACAGAATATTACTGCTTCTTTAACTTTTTGTAAAAAGTCCCGTAATTTGTATAGAAGCTGTGCTTCAGTCTCTAATAATATTAAATCAGTCTTGTTTATTTTTGTGAGCAATTTATTTATGGAAGTTCTTTGGCACCCAAGACAACGCTGTGCCACCTAGTTGGGACCGAGTTTTTAAGAGTTATATTTCTCTTGTCCACCAAACTACCATGCAAGTCATTGAGATTGTTAATGTTGCTATACGTTTGCAAAGGAACATCATCTAACGGTCCGAATTCATCATCGTAATCAACCCAAGGAGTGTAAGGAGTTCTTCCAAATTGTCGATATTTGGTAAAATTTCATTTTGTAATGCGTCAGCTTGGCATCTCAACACATGAGTCTTAAAACGTAAGGCTCTCACATTACTTTTGCACTTCACAAATTGTGAAGTCCATGTAAAATGCAAAAATGGTTGTTGATGCACCCTAAATTACTGTCTTTTTTGATATTGCTGCCTTGATCGGTTACGACAAAATTAGATCCTATTTGCAAATTAAACATATCACTTACTTCTTCGAGTTCAGTTAAAATATTATTTGTTTCCAGCGTTAAGTGTTTCATCTCAAAATTTGATGAGAGGAAGCGTTAATGTTATATAACTTCTTCTTCTAAAATTATCAGTCCATAACTCGAAAGTTAAGGCAGTGTTTTTGTCCAGATACTTCCCGTTTAACTGCCTTTAGAACGCTTTCATATACATCATCTAGTGCTGTTGTTGAAAGTGTTTTGTAATGTGGAATATCATCAGCATCTGTTACAACTTTATATTTTGTTAGGAAGTCTTTAATTCCATTGTGCGAAATTATATGGAAGGGTTGCAGATCTCTAGCCATCCATAACGCTAGCTCTCATCCCAGCATCCATTTTTTATCTCTTGAAGACTTAATCGACGCAGATTTGTTGAAAAAATTTGATATTGTTCCACTTGCAGTTAATGAAGTACTCGGAGAATCGATATCGCGTGCTTTGTATTCATTTTTAAGATGACGAGTCAAATTCCCTGTTGAAACGTTCGTACTATATGACTGAATTTTAGCACTAACGTTCGGATATTGTCCAAGTTTACATTTTGTTGTAATTTATTCGTCCAGAAGCCTACTACCCGTGTACGAAACGATCGTAAAAATCTTCTTTTGTACTTTCCAAATTTGAAGTCTCAAAGTGTCAAGTGAAAAGAAGAATATAATTGCGGAGCAACGTTTAATTACACAAAAATAAATTTAACGTGAAAACTGACACCTCAGCCGCAACACGCGCAACTCCGTAGACAATCTGTCAGCAGTTTGACTCGACTGCAACTTGCTTACTGTAAATTAGCTTTACTCCGAAAATAAACTTCAATAAAGAATGTCGCGTCAATAAAGCGATAAAAAAATATATATTTATATTTTTAAATCTTTGAAATAAAGTAACTGTCGCCCGAGCTCAAACTTTTTGAAAAGAAACGCGAATAAAAAAATATATAAAAGTGTTAATTAAAAAACTGTACGCGAACTCGCGATAAAAACAAAAAAAAAATAAAATTGTGCCGGAAAAACAGAAAGATATATTTTCGCCGAAAAACATACAACATAGAAGGAAGGAAGGCCCCCAAGTAAACTCGAATCAAGAGTAATAAAAGGAGCTGAACCCACCAGCAGCCACTTCTATGGAGAAGACAATGTAAGTAGTTGATAAGAAAAAAATTGCCAAATCATAAGTGAAAAGAAATTGTAAATGAAAGAAAAAAAATAGCGTATGCCAAATAGAATTACAATAAAGATAACAAAATTGTTTTAAACAAAAATAAAAAAAAAATTTTAAAGAAAGTTTTAAAAAAATAGATAAATATTAAATTTAAAAAAAGAATAAAACAAGAAAAAAAAGTCTTTTTTTTTAAATTATAAAGAAAAGCGATCATAAAAACAGCTTAGAATGATCAATCTAATTAGGCCCCCGTTCTTAACCCCGTCGCCCAGGCACCTGCAGGCAATAACAATGCAGAAGAGTTAAGGACACAATTTGTTTCGATAATGAACGACTATATAACAGGACAAGGACAGAATATAATTAGAAATTTGATTAATCCGGTAACAAATTTTGCAAATGTTCCCAACCAATCAATAAACAGAGACCAACGAAATCAATTACAAGATCTAGACCGAGATACCGAGACAAAGCACTGGACACCTTCATAAGGGGATTAAAAGGAGATCTGTCCAAACCTTTGGCTATTAGAGAACCAGTAGATTAGCCACAAGCCTTATACCTCTGCTTGAAATTAGAAAATCAAACTAAGCAAATAATCTACCGTTTCGAAGTGGAATGACCACAGCAACATTAGCTCGTAATTCAAATAATCAAAATGTCCGACCAACATTTTTCCCTCAATTAGACTTTTCAGCAGTTCTAAGGCATGCGTTCACCAGTAATCAATTTTGGAAATCAACAAAGATCTGTTTTCTACAACAATTTCCAACCTCGACCATTAAATAATATTGGTAACCAACAAAGACCAGCTTTTAATAACAATTTCCAACCCAGACCAATTAACAATTTTGGAAACCAACAGAGTCAATTTAAATAACATACCCCAATATCCTCAACCGATGGAATAAGACTCTAGTGTCATGACTAGAAATAAAAATTACATTAATAGACCTTCACAACCATTGCAGCAAAACCTCATTGGTTTATAAAAGACCAGCACCCCCTACTCAACAGGTTCATAACCCAAACAAATATCAACGAAATTTTCGTATAAACACTGAGCAACAACAAAATGAGGAACAAGCAGAACGAACTGAAAATGAAAATACTACTTATCAAATTCAAGACGCCAACTTTGACAGATGAACAATATCTGACCGAATACCTCGACGGCATTGAAACAATGACAGACGAGCCCGAACAACCAAACTACAACGATATCCATTTTTAGGCTAAAGAATTCTTCGTTGCCATATTTTGAATAAGAAACGAAGAACAACAACATTTTTAAAATTCTAATAGACATAGGCTCCAATAAAAATTATATTACACCACAACTGGTGAAAAATCCCAAACTTAATAAAAATCATTTTGCGCAAACTCCTTAGGAGGTGATGTAGAAAATAGCAAATATTTTTGGAAGAAAATCATGTCCTGTAAAATTTTTCATATAACCAACACTTCAATCATTTGATGTCATACTCGGCAATGAAAGCTTACAAGATTTAACCGCAATAATTGATGTGAAGAATAATAAAATGACAATCTCAAGCAACAAAAAGCACAAGATGTCAATTCAATTAGAACAAATCACTTAACAATAGAAGAACAACAAAAAATTCTGAGCATAGCGGAAAAACACAATAACTTATTTACAGACAACCAAGATAAATTGACTTTTATGACAAGCGTGCAAGTTGATAACCGGACAGAAACCGACTTACCCGTCTTTACAAAATACTACCCATACCCAATGTCCCTCAAAGAAGAGGTAAAAAAACAGGTGCAAGAGCTTTTAGACAATAGTATCATTCGTCCTTCTAGATATCCATACAATTCACCAGTATGCCGTTGGAAGCCCGCTGACCTATATTGCTTCCAAAAGTACACACGATAACGAAGCTAATTGTGTGCCACTTTCATAGCCTGCTGCACCACCAGAACGCCAAGGTTAAATTGAATGAAATTCGACAAAAATTTTGGGTGCCGCATTTACGATCAGTTCTATGGTCGGTACAACAGGAGTGCCCCCGTGTCCTCATCGACAAGGCGAAACAATCGCTTCCAATAATGGGCCAACTGCCGCCTGACCGAGTGTCGCCTTATGTACGGTCACTTACGTACACCGGTGTTGACCTCTTTGGCCCGTTAAATGTCGCAGTGGGTTGTAGACGCGAAAATAGATGGGTAGCAGTTTTCACCTGCTTGACAGTTCGAGCAACCCACCATGAGCTTGCCCTACCCCCTTGCCCTACCTCTCATGCCCTCCACGACCCCATTAACTCGTATATGAATTTTATTATTTTATATTAATTTTTATTATTACTAACTAGCTGTCCTGGCCCGCGTCGCTGGTCCCAGAAATGACCATTTTTTAGTGGATCAAATTGTGAATCTAAATCATCAGATCAAACCAACTTCTGCACAAATTATTTGTTAACGCTGTAAATGGAAAGAGAGTTTACAAAGTCCTCTCTGTAGTTCGCCGATGCGTAATATTTTGTAAGGAGTTTAATATTACACTTCCAGCTCTATCTACCAGTTCTCTCTGCCGGCCTCCTTGGCTTCTTCAGGGAACAACATTTAACTTGGCGCTTCATCAGTTCAAAAAAGAAATCTCAAGGAGTGAAATGTACCAACAGAGATTCCTAGAAGAACAAGCGAAATTGCAGAACCGGATTTGGCTGTTTACTGACGGGTCCAAGTGTAACGGTAAGACCGCATTTGCGATAGTCGACTCCAATATCTAACGGGCTACTTCCCAAATATTGCTCCGTATTTATGGCCGAAGCTATTGGCATCCTAAAGGCTTGCTCGTTCGCACACGCCAATAAAGGTAAATTTGTCATCTGTAGTGGCAGCCTATCGACTATCACAGCAGTTATGAACTTGAATTGCTATAACAACATTATTTGCCGGATACGAAACCTGTGCATCCAAAACGGTAATAAAATAATATTGTTTTGGGTACCCAGCCACCAAGGCATCAATGGGAATGAAAACGCGGACAATACAGCACGTTACGCTCTATCTTACCCTCTAATCTCCTTTGGCAAGGACTTAAGAAGGCATATCAGTAAGCATATTCTGCCAAAAACTTTGGACTCCTGGGTAAACTTTCAACATCGATATAAAATCTTCAACCAAAACCGTGTTGGGATTAGGTTCTCAGCGAATACGCCAAAAAATAAGTGGACAATGTTTGTTCGTTTACGCATTGGTCACACCCAGCTTACACAACAACACTTATTATCTGGCGACCCACCGCAGCTATGTTAATGTGGTGCAGCGGTCACTGTCGACCACATTTTGGACTCATGTCAAAATTTGGAAAGAATTAGGGTTACTTTGTTTAACGTTAAACCAACTGAATTGCTAAAAGACGCCGATCAAGACAACATTAATTCAATATACAAGTTTCTTACCCGCTGTTATTCAATCAATAAAATTTAAATTTTTCTTTTAGTAACGTAGAGTCGTAGGCCTAGGTAGCTAGTACTCTTTCTTTGCTTTAGATATATTTTATACTGTATCTAAATTTGTAAATAATTAAATAGGTAGTTACTGCAATACACTTCTATAAACTACGTTAAATGATTTTTTTTGCTCTGCGTAAACATGGAGATTTTGCGATGTAGAAACGCATGAGCAAGCTATGTAGGCCTACATGGCGTGCCCAAATGTATTCCTGCTACCTTTCAGGTTTGACCCTGTGATTTGTTGACAGTCATTGAAAATGCAACTTTTAATGGGAACTGCAAGCGCTTAAAATAAAATGGTAGCTAATTAGGTATGATTGGGATGCGTGGTATAAGCACATTGTCTCCCTTGGCTTCGCCAGTTAAGATCGTGGCCTTCACAATATTCCTTCCTAGTTCGGTGACTCGTAACCGTGTACCGTTGAATAACCGAGTTCAAGCTGCGCATTAAGAAAACGGGTACACCTACCTTTAATTCCAACCTATGGTATGGCACCCCGGATAAATCCAAAGAGTTTAGGAACGCATGTTAGTGGTGAGATAAAGCTTTTCAACTTTGGTCCACAGGTATGATGCTTTCAGGCTTGCGTTAATTTCGTCTGCTGCATTGCCTCTCTCGATAACAGGTAATGTCTGTCTAAAATCCCCTGCAAATAACACTACCACACCACCCATTAACTTTCTACTGCTTTACAAGTCTTGTAGACAGCGATCGAGCAAATCGATGGCGCGTTTGTGTGACATAGTTGTTTCGTACAATAGTTGTATGTGTGCGGTAGGCCCTAACGACGAGGAGGGTCAAACTTAGCAATTTCTGACAGAGCGATTTAACCTCGAAGATCGCCTTATAATTAGTGCGCGGGTCCAATTTTATAAAGAATATATTCATTGGAGTTTATGACCGAAAGTGTCTAAATTCTGAATAATACCACGTCACGATGGCGAGGAGGATCAAATTCGGTTCATTGGATTGTGCACATTGCGAACTTTATGACGCAAAGTATCTGAATTTGGAATAACGTCATTAGCACTAGTTGAGCAGTGGAGACCTTTAATGACAACACGGTAAATACGTTCATGTTTTAGTTAGTTTGAGTGAAATGGCAACTTGCTCTTCTCGAAGAATGCGTTAATTGGGCGATATGGATCAGAAAAAGAGGCCATAATTCGCATTGTATTGGGACCACCAGTCTTTATAAGGTAAGTTTCAGGTGGTGTCTACAATTACCTACAGTTTTATTTATAAAACGGTCGCACTAAATTTAAGAACCAAGCCAATATACAGGCGAATTTACTTTGTATTGTATGTACCTATTGTAATTGTCAATGTCTACCAAACTGCAAAGAAAAGTTATTGCAAAAACTTTGAAGAAATTTAAACTAACTTTCGTATAAAACTTAACTTAACTTTCGTATAAAAAGTCTTAGAAAAGAGTGTAGATAGATAAGCAGCATACAATCGAACAATCGTTTAAGCGAAGTGATAGAATTTCGTATAAATAGAAGAGGTATAAATCTAAATTATGGAAACTATTGTCTGGAAAGCAACTCAACCAACAAAATTACATATAGTGTAGGTACATAAAAAGAAACCTATATACTAATTCACACACTTTTCTCGCTTAAAAATTAATTAACAAAAAATGCAACTACTAATAACAACACCTGCAGGGAAGAAAGTCTGATAAATCTGCAAGCGCTGAGTAGTCTTGCTCTAGAAACGTATCTCATTTCGTACAAGTTTGTCGTACACTTCATAGTACAGCGTATTATTGGTTGCATTCAGATCTTAGCCCTTTTTTGTAGATCATTGGTGAGCAAACGTAAGAATTGCGGTTTACTAGGTGGGCAATACTTTAGCAAGATTGTCGGCAAATGTATCGAGATTAACTTTGAATTAATGGAACAACGAAGTCCTTTAACATTTTAAATACCATCAGCTTTGTTATTTCGTACTCTTGTTCGAACATCTGCATAATACGATCGTTAGTGTTGCCGTTCATCTGAACCCCAAACATCAATTCAAACAGAGATCGTTTGGTTCAAACGTGGATATGTGAATTTATCGTCTTTTGTACTTTCTGCACAAATTTGAACCATTTAGCAGGTTCCTCTGCTGACAACATTGCTTTGACAACTGTATTGTTTCGAAGTTGCATCCATCGGCCCCAGATGATCAACATGTAAAGTATGTAATGGCTTATATCCTTTGTCGATGACATGTAGCTTTCCTTCTTTTTTGTAAAGCTTCTTATTGTGTATTATGCATTTGACACAATTAGCAACGATTTGCGCGAAGTTGCCCTCCAAATGTGTTATCCAAAAGTATTGGTGTATGGCATGCATAGTCTTTTGCACCGCAAAGTGACCATCGTTGTGAGCATCGACAATGATTTCTTTTTCCAAAATTGTTGGGATTACCAACAAATCATTACCATTGGCTGCTTTATACAACAAACCGCCTTTAATCTTATATCCTTCATATGGCTGGCTGGATAATATTTTTTCGTTCTGAGACTTCTGAAAAAACGGGTAACACTTGTTGTGGATATCGACTCAGGCAATCAACAGGCTGCTGTTGTCTTTTTGCTTCAAAAAATACGGGGTGTGGTTGTCCTTCAGAACATTGCAACAGAACCGCACCAAATCCGTCTTTAGATGCGTCTGTATACAACTCAGTTTCAGCGTTTCGACGGTAAATCTTTAATATTGGTTCTCGGGTCAAAGCGTTTTTCAACCGATTGAACGAATCAAGCTCTATCGAATTCATTTTAAAAACTGCGCCCTTGCGTAACAGATTCGTCAACGGTCTGGCAATATGCGCATATTCCTTAATAAATTTGCGAAAAAAAAACAGTTAATCCAAGATATGATTGGATTGCCTTTTTGGGAACCGGAAACTTACTGTTTCATATTTCTCCATCTTTGATTGTGTGTCCCAAAAACTGTATCGTCGACTGTAGAAAGTGGCACTTTTTCCATTTTATTTTCAAGCCATATGCCGCTGCTGTATCGAAAACTTTTTTCATCTTTTGTAAACATTCATCGGCTGATGCTGCATGTATAATTATATCATCCATATATAAATTTAGTACCTTTTCGTTGATGGAGCTTCGAAAAATTTCGTTAACAAATCTGATGAACACAGCAGGAGAGTTACAAAAGCCAAACGGAGCTCTATTAAACTCAAAAATTCCGCCCTTCGTGACAAATGCAGTGTACTTTTTGCTATCCTCTTCAACCGCAACATGAAAGAATCCGTTCTCAAGGTCCATCACAGTAAAGTATTTCGCCGCATGTAGCTGTTCCAGGACGTCATCAATCACAGGTACCGGAAAACAGTCTTTAAGCACCATCGTATTTAATTTTCGACAGTCTATGCATATTCGTCGAGCACCATCTTTCTTTCTGACAACTACTATACGGCTGGCTATATTAGATGTTGACGGCCGAATGATGCCTGCGTTGAGCCATTCCTTAATTTGCACTGATACCGCTTCTGCTTCAATTGGAGGTAGACGACTTGGTGAGTGTCGAAATGATACAATTTCACCATCTGGTACAATCTCCAGCTTGACTGGACTTTCAGACACAGGTTCAACTGGATTGTATTTCTCAATCATCGACTGCACTGCGTGTTTAAACTGCGGGAATACATTAATGTCAGTATTTGTTTCAACTACATTAAATATACTTATCTGATTTTCATCCAAATAAGTTTTCTCATGTAGTTGAGAAAACTTATACCCTTCTGCTGTTGACATAAAGTTGAAATTGCTTGTGAAGTCATAACCGAACACCACGTCACATCCTATGGCTTGATCTGTGACGACAAAAAACTTGTGCACTGAGTCTGCATACCATACAATCGTGACCACTGCTGTGAAGTGACCTATCGGGCGAGTTATACCCAGTACCTAGACCACGGAAGCTCGAAAAACGTTATTGTAGGATAACGTTGTGCAACTTGTTGCAAATATGTTTCCTCACAATTGGTACAATGGCACCCGTATCAATTAGACTCTACATTTTGTCGTTCATTATCATAATTTTTTTGAGACGCTGTGGATTATACACCACATTAATCCGTTTTTGTTTATTCAAGCAGTCTTTTGCAATGTGCTTTATTTTTTTGCAATTGAAACACTTTATTTCAGCCCTGAAACATTTCCGCAAATTCTCTGTCTATCCACAATTAAACCAGTGCAGTTTTTCTCGTGTTTCGCATGCTCAGTTTTTTTTTTTTTTTTTTTTGTAGAACGATTGTGCCGACATGTTTAGGTCCATGTTGTACCGGTGATAGATAACATATCTTTCTTGCAACACTTTATACGATTCGCAGCTGTATAAATTAAATTTATA
>JAWNNQ010000526.1:0-17725 GCA_035044765.1 Leucophenga montana
AGAAAGACTTTCCATACCTCCTCAGTGAAATTTTGGCTGTATTCCCACAGGAAAAAAAAATTGTAAGTGTAAATCGTCATGCATATAAATTTTAGAATAATAAGAGGGGATTTTTTTTTATTTCGATAAAATCTTATTCAAATCTAATTCATTTTGTTGAAAGTTTGAATATATGATTTAAAATATTTCAAGTACTTAACTTAAAATATTCACCGGCATGTTAACAGCCGTGGCTTTTCATTCAGAAATTCTTTTTTTAATTAATATTGTACTAAATATGTATCACATCTCTTTTGACATATATGAAAAACAGCATAACAAATACATATTGACCAAATGAGTTGTTGTTATCGATGCTTAGGACAATTTTCAAAGCTAGTCTTTTAATAATACTTTCTTTTAATAATAACTTAACATCAAAACAATTGTAATCAACTGTTTTCAAATTTTCGATATTTCCGATTTCATTTGGAGTTTTATACCTAATGATTAGCAGTATAACGTATTTTAGAGGGAACTAATAACTGTTTCATTTAAAATATAAAAAAAAAAAAAAAAAATTGTGGTGTTACTTATTATTTTAACATGTTTGATCACTATAATCTTATTTAAATATTATTGAGGTCATCTTGAAAAGAAGATTGGTTTTGTCTTGATTCGAGAATATCGGGGCTAGCTTCAAACAATGAATTTTGGTCTTGATTCAACATTATCGGGGTTATCTTAAGTTCGGGGTAAAAATAAGATTTTTTATCTTGATTTAAGATTATTAGTAAATTTATTATATTGATTGGTCAAATGAAAAAAATAATCTTAATCACTAATTATTGATTAAGAATATTTTTTCTCTTGACTCATGATTTTTATGCTTTCTCTTTTTAATCAAGATTTCAAATCTGATTTCTAGATTTTGCGAATTTACCCTACTTTCAATGTGCAAAATCTTACTTTTCGACGTATAATCTCTATTTTAGCTAATTTGTTTTTTATTGTGTGTTCTTAAACGTTTTGATCGGTTGTCAACGTACTGGTGCGTTTATTGGGTGCATCGTCATTGGAGCACTTAAATTTTTTTCACATACAAATTTTATACAGATTCATTGATCTATTTTTTTCGATATCAAAAAAAAAAAACCACCCTCACCAAAACACCTTTAATCTTTATATCTGTTAAAAACAAACTAAAAATGCAAAATGCCTGATCATGTGCACCAACATAACAAATAAAACAATCGAATGTACCTAGTAGAGTGCTGCATGATTTAATTCATTGAATCTGCTTTATAAATATTCATTCATTTAAAGTCAATTCATGAATGCAATACATTCTAAATAGTACACATTCATTTCATTCAATGCAGAATAAATTCAACTTCACTTTGAATGAATTAATGAAATGTCAATTCATTTCACTATAAATGCACGGTTAACCGTAACATTCATTCATTCATTCATTAGAATGCGATTGTCCGTTGCTTACGATATCAACACGAGCACTTTCATCAGCCGAGAGCTTTCTTCACCTGAACTGATGTTCGGATGATAGCTAGCAACAGATAGCTAGTTGGTTATAAGCAGAGTAAATGAAATGGAAAGTGATATTGAAAAATATGGAAAGGGATTTTGAAATGAAGCGTCACGTAGCTATTTGCTAAAACCACCCTTAAAAGATATGCGGGACATTATTACTTGACACATATTTACGACGAATCTTTGGGACTTAAGCAATACTAGTAGAAACGGCAACGAACTGATGGAAGAGTTGCCTTAAGATGTAATTTTCTCTAGAAAGAATCGGCTATAAAAAACTCAAGTAAATCTGCTTATGAGCTGCTCCAGAACATGTGAGCTCATGCTCACGATCAAGAGCCGGTATGAAGTGAAATAAGCATACCGTGAGTGGGTGAATTTAAACTCTGATAAAATCTTTTCAAATATACTGTTGATAGTTTTTAGTAATTAGTTGAGTTGAAAGAAATTAATATAAAATTACTTATTATATTATAAAATGTAATTTCACATACTCTGCATAACAAAATTTCAATACGCCTACCTCTTTCAAGATTCCGAATTTTCACTGCAACAAACAAGCAAACAAAGATAAACAGGCACACTAACGTGAAGCACGTTCATAACATTCGAAGCTATCGCATTCTATCATCCATTTATGACGTTCAATTTCATAAGCATTTATACATCTAAAATTCACAACCTTCCAATGAATAAGAATGAATGTAAACTTTGGAAACGCGTTCATGGAGATTAGACCGTAGGTTGAATTAGAGGACACGCCGCAGTGACGTCCAGGGACAAGACTAAGAAGATCGCAGCATATTGTAGCGCACCCATGGAACAGACATTGCAGAGCCACCAGACGACCGGGTATATTCCAGAGGGCAGCTAACAGAATATTCCAATTATATGATAGTGGCGACCAACAACCAGACGTATTAAGCAACGCATCGAAACTAGACACGAGCAGAGCGCAGTAGATTCCAGAGAAGGGACAAGATCATTGGGTCTAATATATACGACGGATAAACTATGGATACAGCAACCGCACCAGCAACGGTCAAGAGAACGTCGGCAGTATTATAAATTAGCATCTCAACCACAGTGTCGTCAATATTTCCATTATTGACAGCAACAACCAGAGAAACGACTAAAGCAACAACAACAGCAACCAGATTTACCAACACCTCTCGTCGATATCGATACTTCGAAGTTGTCCCTTACTGTACCGCGTGCAATAAAAATCATCACGGCTACGTGCATGAACGAGTTAAGCAAACTAGGACTGGTCCAGTATACTGAAGAGCTCTTAGGAGAGGCGGCCGGGACGCTTTCATCGAAGCCGTTGGCCACTCAGAGGAGGTTCAGAATTGCATCGAGGAGCTGGAAAAGTGGTAAACGACGTTATGGACCGTGTGAGAAAGTTGGCACTATACTTCGATGGGTCGTCCGATCCAATCGAGTTCGTGGAACGAGTGGAGGAGCTAGTAGTGGCCTACGGTCTGCCAAGAGATGTTATGCCCCGGACTATGCCAGAGCTCCGTGTGAGAAAGTTGGCACTATACTTCGATGGGTCGTCCGATCCAATCGAGTTCGTGGAACGAGTGGAGGAGCTAGTAGTGGCCTACGGTCTGCCAAGAGATGTTATGCCCCGGACTATGCCAGAGCTCCTACGTGGCGTTGCATTGGTGGTGGAACAACACGACAGAGTGGCGAGACTGGGCAGGGTTAAAAAAAACTTAATTTCTTTCTTCCTCCCAGCACCCAGACCAGAGTAGCCATTTAAGACATGTGTTCTGAAGATCCAGAACCTGATGCGTATAGCGAATGTACCCAAAGAGAAAAAACTAGATCGGATATACTGTAATAGCAGCAACGAGGTGCAGCTGTACATTAAGAGGCGTGATTTTACAACGCTGGCGGAGTTGATGGAAATGGTGAGCGACTTGGAGCTCCTACGTCCACCCGTAGCAGCTAAGCCAACGTCCGGCGGGTTTACGTAGCTTATAGCTATGATGGCCAGTGTCGACGGACCGGTAGACACAAGATCGACGTGTCAACGCTGTGGCCAAGAGGGTCATTATGCTCGAGATTGCCGAAATAGACCAGCACTATTTTGCTGGCGGTGTGGAAGAAGAAGAGTTCGGACAATAGATTGCCGCATACCCGTGGCGGGAAACGACGGAGACCCGATAGATCGAGGGTACATCGGGGCCAGAAAAGAAGAACCTCAACACAACTGAATATCTTCTAATGTTGGTTGACACTGGAGCGTCTCGGAGCTTCGTGAACTAACGCATGGCGGAAGCGCTGAGAGGCAAAGCAACGGAGATTCGAGAAGACTTGGTCTGGCAGGTGGTACGGTTCGGAATGTGGACCAAGCTCTGCGGATTGGAGTTCAAATGGGGAACTAGCTTTCAAATGACTACCGTTCGGGCTGCGTTACGAGAGCAAAGTAGCAGTAAACAACAAGTCGAATTAGATCTGATTGAAGGATCGCCGGAATGCCTCAACCTTCAGGATATCAAGTTCGACACGGCGGAGACGAACGAGCAAACTACAGAAAATACAAGCCAGATAGACGAAGAAGCGCGGCGGTTTCTGGAACTGGCCTTGTTCGAAAAAATTTCTGTGGGAAGCAATATTAGAACGCACCACATTCGAATGAAACACGACCGACCGCTGCAGCATAGATATTAGCCCTGGAAACCGGGGATACAGGCAGTCATCGACAAAGAAATTGACTTACTTTCTTACTTACCGTCTACAAACCGTCTATTGAAGAAATTGACGACTTTTTTTAGAATCTACACACATTGAATCTACACACAGCACTTATCGTGTTAGTGCGGAAAAAGAACAACTAGATGAACGAGAACTCCGAGACGGACGCATAACCGATACTCCACATGGACTTTATTCTGGACTAGCTGTGAGGAGCGAAATTCATCAGTACTCTTGATTTAAAAAACGGCTATTGGCAAATACCAATGCACCCCGATAGCAAAGAGTTTACGGCGTTCACGGTTTCCGGTCGCTGGTTATACCAGCGCGCACTGGAGGACATAATTGTGATTGGTCACACTAGGCAGGAACACATTGAAAAGCTAGCTGAGGTGTTTCAACGACTAAGGGAAGTCAATCCTCGGGTGAACGCTGAAAAGTACCACTTTTTCCCCAACACGGATAAAGTACTTATTTCATATTGTCAATGGCCGAGGAATTCACATGAACCCGGAAAAAATTGCAGCTTTACGTAAATTGAAACTGCCGAACTCAGTGAAAGAGGTGCAGAGCTTTCTGGTATAGACGATTTATACCAAATTTTAACGAAGAAGCAAAGCCACTTTACGACGTGATAAAGAAAAACAGAAAAAAGAAAAATTCAAATTGTTGCTCACCTAAGCCCCTGTGCTTGCCCTTCCTTCAAGAAGACGTTCATCCAGCAAACCGACGCCAGCGCATATGGGTTAACTAAGAAGGTGGATGGTATGGAGCATATGCTAGCCGGAAGCTGCGTAACGTCGAGTTCAACTATTCCGCCACGGAGAATGGAGTACCTAGAAGGGTACCATTTCATCGTCGTCACGGACCACCTTGCGATAAAATGGCTAAATACCATTAAAAGTCCAGCTGGTAGAGTCGCGCGGTGGGCACTGGAGCTACAAACACTTTCGTTTGAGGTTCGCTATCAGCTTGGTAAACTGGACGCAGTATCATAAGCTTTGTCACACCAACCAAGAGAGGCCACGTGTGGGTCAGCACAGGTCGAACCAAACCAATGTTCCTGGCAAAAGAGGAAAATGGAGGACGTGAAGAAGGGACAGGGCAGTTTCCCAGACTACACGATGCAGGACGGTAATTTGTACCGCCACATCGCACGGGTTGCATACGATGACGAATGTCAGCCCTGGAAACTGTGCGTTACCAAATCATTGCGGCAACGAGCTCTCCAAGAAAACCACGACGGGCCGACAGCCGGCCAACTCGGTATTCCCAAAACTTTAGTGCGAGTAATGAACTGGCAGGGGATGCATCGGAACATATGTCGATATGTGCGCGCCTGTGAAGCTGGCAAAATGCTAACGCAGATTGCATCGGAGCCGATCGAAGCGATATGCACGGACTTTGTGGGAACTCTACCGCGATCAAAACATGGAAGCACTATGCTTCTAGTCTTTTTCGATCGATTCTCGAAGTGGGTGGAGATGGTCCCGGGACACACCTGCGAAGTGGTGATTAAGGCGTTCAGAGTACGGGTATTATCACAAGGTGTCACCCCAAAAGTCCTCATATCGGACAACGCCGCCCACGTTCGCCACAAACTGACAGCCCCATACACCCCGCAAGAAAATCCAACGGAAAGGGCAATCAGCACAATCAAAACAATGATCGCGCAGTTCACCGGCTACTGTGGGATGAACTGATACCAGAACTAATACTGGCTATCAACAGCAGCAGTACAGCCCAACGTATTTGACCATGGGTAGAGAACCACGGCTTTCAAGGCCACTCTACAATGAGATGACGACCGGGTCGGGCAGATCCAATGAAAGCACAGAGAACAAGGCCAAACGTATGGAAGAGACATTCGAGCAGGTGCGCAAAAACTGGGAGAAGTCAGCCGAGCAGCAAGCGAAACACTACGACATACGAAAGCGAGCTTGGCGACCAAAAATCGGCGAAGTCGTCTGGGTTCGAAAACACCCTCTCTCGAAAGCAGGAGGAAACTTCGCGGCTAAACTCGCGCCAAAGTACGACGGGCCTTATCGTTGTTGCATACTCCTCGCCCGCCATTTTAAGTGTGAAGAAATTTACTAAGAAAAAAGCCCGCAACGTCTACGTAGGGAAAGTGAAAGCCCCCACAATAATGACGATGCGACACTACACCCTGCCAAGGGGACCCAATAAAAGGCAATCACTCAACCCATTTTTAGCCCTCGGAAGGCAATAAACCCATGTTACTCGTCTCACTACGTATCGCAAGTCTCATTCTGCAACTCGCCAGTCTCATTCTGCAACTAACTAGCCCACTATGTGGGTTGTACTATACTCATATTCTCTGTTTTAAACTCATTTACAGATAATAATGGATAATCGTGAAATAGTCGTCAAACGAAACCAAGCATCCGATGAGGTCAGTTCATCCACAGAGGGCAGGTGTCGAACTCGGAGTCACATGGGAAGTCACAAAAATACAGGACTTTGTGATCCGCCTGAAGGGCACAACGGACCCCACGGCGCTGGACACCAAAGTGGCCCGAATGACCCCCGCACGAGGCGAATAATCAAAGAACGGCTACAAAGTCCGAAGAACTGGTTGCGTCGGTTTCCATGGCAGCTACGAAGTGCATGGTGGCCACAGTGTCGACACACCGGAGAACGACGGATCATTTATCCGCCACCGAGGGTCATCAACAGCTGGACTTCGAAACAGGCAATCACTAGCGAACCCTTTAACTTGAGAGAGACACACGACCACTCTCATCGCTCCGAACATCACCGAACACCAAAGGCAAGAACAACCAGTCAACCATCATACGAAAAAGCGCCAACTATTTTTGGAAGGAAAAATCTTACGAAATAAAGTGCCAATTGTATAGGAACGATAAAATAAATAAAATTCCGAATTTATATTTTATGAAATAAAATAACTGCGGTGCGAATTGTATAGAAGCGATGAAATAAATAAAATTTTAAAATTTTAAATTTTACGAAATAAAATAAGTGCGGTGCGATAAACTAAATAAAATAGGCAATTTTGAATTTAAATTCTGAAATGCGTTTTCCTTGACCTCAAGTTTCTAGTTTTCAATTTGGCAATAGCTACCTAATTTCGTCATATGTAGTTTCGTCGATATCGTAATTTGCGTGAGCAGTGACGAGGTCAGTCTGATTGTAATTGTTGAGTGTATATTCGTTGATGGGTATATGTTATTTTTTTTTCCCAATTGGTTACATACATCTGTCTATTTATAAAGAGATATATATATTTGGACAATGGACAAAGGGATATGAATGGTATAATGAAAAATTTCTTTTTATCAGGTGTTTTTAGCTGCCTTTTTATAATTTGGAATATTAAGTACTAATTAATTATATTTAGCGTAACATTAGAACTATAAAGCTTATGCACAATTTTATTACATTATATTTATATTACAATAGAATGCATAAAATATTTAATAAATTATTTTATTTTAGATAAGTTCTGTTGGCAGTGTTCTTTTAAGTCGTCTTGTTCTTGTCAATTTATGTAAAGGGAGTTCATTTACTTGGTTGTTAGTTTGTCTTGTTAATTTATTAAGGTTATTTCTACTTATAGTTTGATTTCATCGTCTACTAAGGGTATTCCTAAATCTCGATGGATGTCATTATTGGTTATAAACCAATCAGCGTTAACTATAGCCCACAAAATTCTTGATTGTTGAGTTTGAATTATGTTCCGATTGGATTTCTTAGCCGTGCACCATAATTGGACCCCATAAGTCCATATTGGGTTCAAAATAGCCTTATAAATCATTAGTTTATTACTAATTGATAATTTCGAGTGTTTATTTAGTAGCGAATATAGTTGTTTATATTTTAATTGAATGTGTTCTTTCTTTTTCTTAATATGGAGTTGGGACGTCAGCTGTATACAAGGTGTAAAACAATGGTCCAAGCACACTACCCTGAGGTATTCCAGCTCGTATGTGTCTAAGTGAAGAGCATTCATCTTTGTTTTTAACATAAAAATATCGACCAGTTATGCCAGACTTTGTCAAATGCCTTCACCATGACAAGAAAAACATCTACACAGAATTTTTTTTCGTCAAGATCTTTAAGTATTTTATGTGTCACTCTGTGCGTTTGTTGGATTGTGGAATTCTTATGGCGGAAGCCAAATTGGTGGTCAGGTATAACATTGTTTTGGTCCAGTATAGGTTGAATTCGGCCATATAAAAGATTTTCGAAAATTTTAGATAACGCCGGAAAAATTCTAATAGGTCTCTACGACGAGCTTTTAGCCGGATAATTTCCTGGCTTAGGAATAGCAATAATTTCTGCTATTTTCTATATGGATGGAAAGTGCCGTAGTCTAAGTATTGCATTAAATATGTTTCTCATGTATTTCAGTGCGGTTTGAGGAAGCTCTCTTAAAATATATCTATCTATTTGATCATAACCCGGGTATTATTTGCGCTTTAATCGTTTTTCAATACAGCTATGAATTTCAGTTAAAGTTATGTATTTTGTTTCCCAAGGACATCTTCTTCTAGTATATGGACTGTTATTTGTATTAGCCCGGTCATTTGTAAAATTATGACCCGGGTATTTTTTGCGCTTTAATCGTTTTTCAATACAGCTATGAATTTCAGTTAAAGTTATGTATTTTGTTTCCCAAGGACATCTTCTTCTAGTATATGGACTGTTATTTGTATTAGCCCGGTCATTTGTAAAATTGTCTTCAAAGTAGTTTGCTAAAATGTCTGCTTTGTCTTTGTTAGTTTTTGCCAAATTCCCATTTGGTTGTTTAGTGAGTAATTACTGTCTGATTTAGTTGTTAAGTTTTTAAGTATTTTGTAATTTGTTGGTTAGAGTAGTCTTTTAGGCTAATATTGAGGTCTTTGATTGCTTTATTAAGTTTATTTTTATCCTCAGGCGCTCTAGTCATTTGCCAAATCTGTATCAATTTGCCTTTAATGCCAATTTTTTTCCTTATAGCATGTGGTATGTAGTGTATGTCAATTTTTTTCTTAAGATCTGGTGTGGATTTGTGGCATGCTTCTTGAATGCTATCTTTAAAATGAATTATTGATTTGTTAATGTCGTCAGCATTCCTAAGTGGAACATTTGCAGTAAGAGTAATTTCAATAAAATCACGAAATGAGTCTTTTGTTGTATATCTTACTTTCTATATAATGTTTATTTATTGCACAGCTATAGACAGTTTGAATTGGAGAATGGTCAGAAGACAATTCAAAGCAAGCTTTAATTTCAAAGTCAAGTAGGTTCATGTTCTTCAAAATACAAAAATCTATTAGGGCAGGGGTTTTGTCAAGTCTGTTGGCCAGTATTTAGGCACGCCGGTGCTTAAGTGAGTTCCTTTTATTTTATTTATTGCACTTAATAAGTTTTTGCCCTTAGCATTTGTCTCGAGCCCCAGCTCGTGTGTTTCCCATTATATTCCCCAGGTACTAGAATTCTAGGTCCAAGTTTTTTAAAGTTTTGAATGTCGAGGAGGGCAGTATATTGCTGATATTGTAAAGAGTCCATTGTTACCTTCTATTTCTAGATTCGTCGATTGAATGTGTGCATGCTGGTAGCATTCGAGCTTTTGTGTCGAATATTATTTTTGGTAATTATTGCAGTGCCTCCATGTCCTGTGCCATCCGGGTGATTTGTGGTTTATATTGTACAGTTACGTATTCTCAAGGCATGCTTATTTGTGCAATGAGATTCAGAAATAAGCGCAATGTCAATTTTGTTTTCTTTTAAGAAATGTGTTAGTTCTAAAATATGATTATTTACGCCATTAGCATTCCAGCCTTGCAGCCATTAGCATTTAAGCCTACTGTCCATGCTTGGAGTCAGGTTTATTTACTAAAAGTGTTATAACATTCATGATTACCGTCATCTGTTGGATTAACTGCTTCATCATTGATTTTAATTCTGACAAGTCATCGGTCTGTGCTGAATTGTTAAGTTGGTATGGTCCTGTACTCAAGTTTCCTGCTGAGGTTGTCCGTTCTATATTATTCGAGTTTATTGGTTGTGAACTAGTTTCTACAGCGCAAGCAGCGGCTTAAACCTTGTTGAACTGGTATATGTAATATGTCTTGGTTTTTGGGGTTGTTTTCTATTATATTTTTAGGTCTTATTGTAAGGAATCTTTGAATTTTTAATGTTTTGTACAATTCGTATCTTTTGTAGTTGGTAGTATGAGCAGCTCCACATATGGCACATTTAATTTTTGTAGTTTCGTCCATTTGACAGTCTAGCGTTTCGTGTTTTCCCGCGCACTTAACACAGACAGGGTCCCGGAATCGAATCAGTCGTCTGAATTCTAACTTCGTTGTTAGGTAGTGTTTTTAAAATAAAATTATTGTTGACAATATCTGATAGAGCTCTATTAAGAGCTTTTATTTGCTCAACATCCTGCACATAAATAGGTGGGGGCTTGATTTGTTTTTGAACCAGAGGTTCGCTATTTATGGTTGGCATAGCTACTGCTTTTCTTTCGTCTTTCAATATCTAGTGGGGCATATCTGTTCGTCGATGGATTCGTCGATCGATTTGCAAGCCAGTAATTCAGTGTAGTTTGATTTTTTTGTTTCTGTTTTTCTGAGTCTGTCATACCCGTTGATTTAGTTGGGATTCTGTTCTGTTCTTTTTCTTTTGTTTTGTCTGTTTACGTTTATGTCTGTTATTACTGATGTCTTAGGTATATTTATTGCTGTTGTTGTCCGGGTAGCATTTACAAATTTAGTTAAAAATGAAGTACTTGCATTTGTTGTCGTGACAGTTGACTGATGCTGCTGTGTACGAAATTGGCGGGAGCGAAGATGAAATAAGAGATGCTGTTCGTAGTAGTGATGAAGGGAACGATGTTGTTGGTAACGCTGCTGCGCAGATCGGCGTTGACTGGAGCGAAGTAGAAGCGAGTTACGTTGACGGAGAGAACGTTGATGAAAGAGACGATAAGATGAGTGGCGAAGATAGCGATGAAGAGAACGAAGTTAAGGTTGAGAGGAACGAAGACGTTGTTGATGGAAGCGATGTTGATGAAAGAGACGATGAGGAGTGCGATGAAAATTTGACTGGTGATGATGACTGGATAACTGTAGCTGTTGTTGTTGTTGGTTGAGGCATAGGCGGGAGTGGCATCATTGGGGACGCGCACTGCTCAGACTACGAAGTAATATTATTGTTGTTATTTGCTTTACTGTTGAGCGTAAGTATATTTGAAGAGCAAGTGCTTGGATTATGCTGGTTTTGCTTTTGATTTGCTTGGGATTTGTTTTGGTTGTTATTGTTTAATTTAGTATTAGCACTATTGTTGTTGTTAGAGAAAACACAGTAAAGTATGCCTTGTTGTAATTGGAAAAGAGCCTTCGCTCTCTTTGATGAGCGTTGGACTCGCTCATCCTTATTTTTTTTTGAAGTGAAACTTCTTATGGCACGGTGTGAATTGGATTTTTTGAAACGAAAAGTGTAACGAAAAAGAGACTACTATAAATGTACGCTGCGAGAGAAAGAGATAAAACGCGTTTCTATATAGTTTCCTTATCCTTCGTCACTTCTTTGTGCTATGGGTCGAGCGTCCACACTACTCTATCGTCATATACGTTTTGTTGTTGTTGAACTTGTGGCTGCTGTTGCTGTTATTGTGTTTGGTGCCGGCAACGCTAAGGAAGAGAGAGAGAGAAAGCAGATTAGTCAGCAGCAAATGCGCATGGCAGAATATACACATATGCACGTACATATATGAAAATAACAGTAGCGCCTTGTGTTTTGTTGTTGACGCCTTGATGTCGCCTGGGAATTTCGTTAGTGCTGCTATTTTTGTTGGACTAGGCTTAATTCAACTTCTAGTGACTATGTGACCTAAGAATTAAAATTCTTTCTGTTGAAAACTGTATTGATCTGTTTTAAATAATAAACACTTTTGTTATTTTATATTTATTGAGTTTTTTATATTTAATTATTTAGCTCTACGCTATCGAAATTGCCATTCCGCTAAAAAATTTCCACCATGCCGCAGAACTTCGAGCGTTTTGATTTTTTTTAGCATTTTTACAAATTATTTCGAACTTGGTACATAGGGTAGACACCACGCAAGAATAAACTAGTCTAATGTTTGTTCCGCATTATTATTGGTGTTTTTTCAGTAGCATATTTGGCAATTTACAGTGATATTTAGTTAAATGCAAATTGATTGAATTTTTGTGACTATTTTTTTGGTGGGTTCCAAGCAAAACAATTTGAATTTATTGCCCGCCACACTAAAAAGTTTGCCTGACAACTCTAGCAGCTGTGCGCGGTAATACTTAAATAGCAACAAATATGAAAACAAACGAATCGCGAGGAGTTGCCACCTAACCGAACTAAAATTGTCGCAAATTGTTTAGTTAAATGCATAATAAACTCGCGATTGCTTAAGGTTGTAATAATTGCGATTAAATTATTAACTATTAATTAATTATTTTTAGCTTAGTTTTAACGTAAATAGCAGCATGCTATCTACTTAAAAACAAAGTTCGAAAAACTTTAATTATTAATTGTTTAGATGTAAATTAATCAGAAATTGTACCCCCTATCTGCAACGATAGGCCTTTTTATTTACAAAATATATTTTAGAGGCGTATTTAGTCAATTCGCTAGCTCAATTACAAGCGAATTACATTTCGCTAGTAAATGAGGTCTGTGGCATGGTGAATTGAAATTGAAGTGGAATTCGTTCGGAATGGATGCATTGAAACTTTTTTCAAAGAGATGTTGATTATGTATCCCATGTCTATTGATGATGATCTTAAATATTAATAAAATTAAAAATTATGCATTAAACTACAAATTGGGTTTTCTTTTTAAATTAACCACATCCCAATATACACACTTCCGTTCTGCATGAAAATATTATCAAGAAACTAATATGTAAACAAGAGAGTAAGTGCGCGTGCGTGTATGTGTGTGTGCACAGGATAGGGAGAGGGGGATCATATAATGATTTTCGATCACGGAAGAATGTAAACAAACGAAAATGTATTAAAATCGTAAGCCCCAAAGCCAAAATAGCATGTATGATTTATTTTTCGTTTTTTCTCAATATCTTTTTAAGGAGTTGTTTCCGCGATGCTCAGAATGCTCCTTTATATCATATTAAAAAATAATAAAAAATCGGGCGTATGGGGGTTTTCTAAATAATTACCAAACCCTTTTAACATAAGCAGCCTGGCTCAAATAAATTTTATCTTCATACATTTCTATTCTTATGCCAATAAAATGTCATATTTCTTTTAAGTCGGTCATTCTAAACTTTTCCATTAAATACCTTTTGAAACTATTCATTCTTATCATGTTTCTTGTAGCTATTACCACATCATCAACATATAACAATACATATATGTTTTCCTTGATATCACCTCTGTCAAGGATATATATATAGCGATCTACCGGAGAGTTTGCAATGTTTGCTCAAATACTTCAAACCAGCATCTAGCTGCTTGTTTGAGCCCGTAAATTGCCTTATTCAATTTACATACATTTTCACCATTGCAAGATACACCTTGAGGAATTTGCATATATATTTCCTCATTTAACGTGCCATTTAAGAACGCTGTTTTTACATCCATTTGATGGACTTTCAAATTATACTGAACTGCTAAAGATAATATGAATCAAAAACTTGAAATTCTAGCAGCAGGGGCAAATGTTTCATCATAATCGACTTGGTATTTTTGGGTAAACTAGTCTAGCTTTTTATTTTATTGGATTTCCAAGTTCATTATATTTAACAGAAAATACCTATCTACTATCAACAATGTTCTTGTTTTCAGGCTTCTTTATAATTGTCTAAACAGATTTATCACTTCTATATTTTATTTCATCAAACGTATTTGGGACATCATTAAAAATAGTATGAGCATTTAATATTCAAACTATTATCGTCCTCATTATAGGATATCTGCGGCTTGGTCTTTAATCTCTCACTTTTTTAGTTATTACATCGACATCCTTATTGTTGTTGTCAATGCCATCAATTATAATTGGATTCTTATCAGTTCCAATTTCGCCTGGCTGTTCAGCTGTTTTACATTCCGTACTCTCATTCGGGATGTGTGATTCCTTACTTTCATTCAAGAGATCAGTTTGCTTTCTTTTCTTACTTTCATTCGGAAAATTTACATGATCAAATTCCTTACTGTCTTTCAGGAATTCTGTTTTATCGCATTCCTTACTTTCATTCGGGAAATTTTCATTATCACTTTCCTTACTATCTTTCAGGAAGTCTTTTTCACATTCAACAGCTCTAGAATTAATCATATTGGTTTCATCGACAAGAACGTCCCTTCCAACCATAAATTTTTTATTAACAGCATCCCACAATTTAAAACCATTTGGTTCATAACCCACAAGGATACTTTTGTATGATTTAACATCAAATTATCCTTTTTTATTTTTATTGTGCACATATACAGTTGAACCAAACACTCTCAAATGTTTTCAATTGGGTTTTGTATTGCGCCACATCTCGTATGGGATCATTGTACTATCACTATGAAAATTAGCAATATAGCCAAGCGATTTAAAAACACAAGATAATTTAACGATGATGATGTTATTAACAAGTAAATATTTAAAATAGTTCCAGTCCGTAAATTTGTCGCCTGGGAATTTCGTTAGTGCTGCTATTTTTGTTGGACTAGGCTTAATTCAACTTCTAGTGACTATGTGACCTAAGAATTAAAATTCTTTCTGTTGAAAACTGTATTGATCTGTTTTAAATAATAAACACTTTTGTTATTTTATATTTATTGAGTTTTTTATATTTAATTATTTAGCTCTACGCTATCGAAATTGCCATTCCGCTAAAAAATTTCCACCATGCCGCAGAACTTCGAGCGTTTTGATTTTTTTTAGCATTTTTACAAATTATTTCGAACTTGGTACATAGGGTAGACACCACGCAAGAATAAACTAGTCTAATGTTTGTTCCGCATTATTATTGGTGTTTTTTCAGTAGCATATTTGGCAATTTACAGTGATATTTAGTTAAATGCAAATTGATTGAATTTTTGTGACTATTTTTTTGGTGGGTTCCAAGCAAAACAATTTGAATTTATTGCCCGCCACACTAAAAAGTTTGCCTGACAACTCTAGCAGCTGTGCGCGGTAATACTTAAATAGCAACAAATATGAAAACAAACGAATCGCGAGGAGTTGCCACCTAACCGAACTAAAATTGTCGCAAATTGTTTAGTTAAATGCATAATAAACTCGCGATTGCTTAAGGTTGTAATAATTGCGATTAAATTATTAACTATTAATTAATTATTTTTAGCTTAGTTTTAACGTAAATAGCAGCATGCTATCTACTTAAAAACAAAGTTCGAAAAACTTTAATTATTAATTGTTTAGATGTAAATTAATCAGAAATTGTACCCCCTATCTGCAACGATAGGCCTTTTTATTTACAAAATATATTTTAGAGGCGTATTTAGTCAATTCGCTAGCTCAATTACAAGCGAATTACATTTCGCTAGTAAATGAGGTCTGTGGCATGGTGAATTGAAATTGAAGTGGAATTCGTTCGGAATGGATGCATTGAAACTTTTTTCAAAGAGATGTTGATTATGTATCCCATGTCTATTGATGATGATCTTAAATATTAATAAAATTAAAAATTATGCATTAAACTACAAATTGGGTTTTCTTTTTAAATTAACCACATCCCAATATACACACTTCCGTTCTGCATGAAAATATTATCAAGAAACTAATATGTAAACAAGAGAGTAAGTGCGCGTGCGTGTATGTGTGTGTGCACAGGATAGGGAGAGGGGGATCATATAATGATTTTCGATCACGGAAGAATGTAAACAAACGAAAATGTATTAAAATCGTAAGCCCCAAAGCCAAAATAGCATGTATGATTTATTTTTCGTTTTTTCTCAAATCTTTTTAAGGAGTTGTTTCCGCGATGCTCAGAATGCTCCTTTATATCATATTAAAAAATAATAAAAAATCGGGCGTATGGGGGTTTTCTAAATAATTACCAAACCCTTTTAACATAAGCAGCCTGGCTCAAATAAATTTTATCTTCATACATTTCTATTCTTATGCCAATAAAATGTCATATTTCTTTTAAGTCGGTCATTCTAAACTTTTCCATTAAATACCTTTTGAAACTATTCATTCTTATCATGTTTCTTGTAGCTATTACCACATCATCAACATATAACAATACATATATGTTTTCCTTGATATCACCTCTGTCAAGGATATATATATAGCGATCTACCGGAGAGTTTGCAATGTTTGCTCAAATACTTCAAACCAGCATCTAGCTGCTTGTTTGAGCCCGTAAATTGCCTTATTCAATTTACATACATTTTCACCATTGCAAGATACACCTTGAGGAATTTGCATATATATTTCCTCATTTAACGTGCCATTTAAGAACGCTGTTTTTACATCCATTTGATGGACTTTCAAATTATACTGAACTGCTAAAGATAATATGAATCAAAAACTTGAAATTCTAGCAGCAGGGGCAAATGTTTCATCATAATCGACTTGGTATTTTTGGGTAAACTAGTCTAGCTTTTTATTTTATTGGATTTCCAAGTTCATTATATTTAACAGAAAATACCTATCTACTATCAACAATGTTCTTGTTTTCAGGCTTCTTTATAATTGTCTAAACAGATTTATCACTTCTATATTTTATTTCATCAAACGTATTTGGGACATCATTAAAAATAGTATGAGCATTTAATATTCAAACTATTATCGTCCTCATTATAGGATATCTGCGGCTTGGTCTTTAATCTCTCACTTTTTTAGTTATTACATCGACATCCTTATTGTTGTTGTCAATGCCATCAATTATAATTGGATTCTTATCAGTTCCAATTTCGCCTGGCTGTTCAGCTGTTTTACATTCCGTACTCTCATTCGGGATGTGTGATTCCTTACTTTCATTCAAGAGATCAGTTTGCTTTCTTTTCTTACTTTCATTCGGAAAATTTACATGATCAAATTCCTTACTGTCTTTCAGGAATTCTGTTTTATCGCATTCCTTACTTTCATTCGGGAAATTTTCATTATCACTTTCCTTACTATCTTTCAGGAAGTCTTTTTCACATTCAACAGCTCTAGAATTAATCATATTGGTTTCATCGACAAGAACGTCCCTTCCAACCATAAATTTTTTATTAACAGCATCCCACAATTTAAAACCATTTGGTTCATAACCCACAAGGATACTTTTGTATGATTTAACATCAAATTATCCTTTTTTATTTTTATTGTGCACATATACAGTTGAACCAAACACTCTCAAATGTTTTCAATTGGGTTTTGTATTGCGCCACATCTCGTATGGGATCATTGTACTATCACTATGAAAATTAGCAATATAGCCAAGCGATTTAAAAACACAAGATAATTTAACGATGATGATGTTATTAACAAGTAAATATTTAAAATAGTTCCAGTCCGTAAATTT
>JAWNNQ010000527.1:0-13173 GCA_035044765.1 Leucophenga montana
AAGAATTAACTCTTAATTATATTTTAATACTTTTCTAATATTTAAATAGATTATTTTGAGAACTAAAGCACAAAATGCATAAATAAAAAAGCACCCTTCACAGAGTGCTAATAAACATTATTCATCATCTTCTTCTTCTTCTTCTTCTTCATAATTATCCTCATCGTCATCTTCTGATTCAATTATGGATAGTATCTCACTTACATTAATTTGAGATATCTCTTTTATATAATTAAAAGTCAAACTACCTAAATCACTATGGCTTGTAATTCCTGTATATATATAATGAGCAAAGATAGTAATTCTTGATAAAAAATCATGAAAATCATCCATAGGATTTATATATTGTAAGCCAAGTTCTTTATCTTCCTTGTCGTCTATTAAACCATATAGACTCATAGATTTATCTACATTAATACCCGCTCTTATCTGAGATAGTCTAAATAGTTCCTTATTATTTTCTTTCATTTTTCTGTATTCAGGATTATTAAATACAAACATTAAATTATCAAGCAAACCGTCATAGCTTTGATTACTATTATCACTTACATCAAAAATTTTTGTTCTCATTCTTACTTATCCTCTTTTAATTATTAATGTAGTATATATGTCTTTTTCTTAAAATCTCAATATTATTTGAAATAGAATAATGTGATTTTTATCATTGTTTTTATTAGTTTGCTTTCGCAATTCATATCCTGCTATAATATAATAACAAATCAATTTTTATTAAAAAGGTTTCTAAATGACAGAATTAGAATTACATAAAAAACTGTTTTCTATAGTTAGCAAAAAAATTTCACGAGCTAACATTAATGAAGAAATAAAAGAACTATCTACCCATCCAGGTTTTAATATTAATGTTAAAATTAATAATAAATTTATTGTTTCTCATAACAATGAGAATCAGCTTTTTTACTATAATAAGCCAACTCCTGTTATTATTGCAGCAGCAAGAAATTTAGATACCTTAAAAATCCTGTTAGATGATTATGAACCATCTTTAACTCTTTTAGATGATGAAAAGCATAATGTATTTCATGCCAGTCTTGACAATAAAGATGAAACTACATTTGAATACGTTTTTAATTATCTTAAAAAAAATTTACCAAATGAGTATTTTGTTAAGCTATTAAACCAGAAAACAAATTACACAAGATCTTATTCATCTCGAAAAGAAAGTGATACCCCATTAACATTAGCTATAAGAAATAAAAATTTTAAAGCAGTTGAACTTATTCTTAACGAAGGTGTTATTTTGAATAACACACCTTACATTGTTTTCGACCTTATTCAGAACAATAATATTGAAATGGCTAAATATCTTTTTATAGAACAATATATTGATATAAAACCTTTTTATCATATATTAAAAGAGAAGTCCTATCCAAGCCCCCTAGAATATCTTGTAAAACAAGATAAAGATATTATTAAATCTTTTTTACCCGTTTTAACTAATGGTATCGATACTAATAATAGCGATGGCTATAATTTTAATATGATTGAACACATTTTTAATATACTAACATCCAGTAATCCTACAGCACAAAAAGAAATTTTAAATTATCTTATTAAGAATAATAAAGTAGATGTTGATAAAATTAACAATGAGACTTTATTTATAAACAATACAGTTGTGCCTTATTATATTTTTCAAAACTTAGGTAATCAGAGAGAGCCAGAAAAAGTTTTTAAACGATTAAATAAAATGGGGATACACTTTAATTTATCCACTAACCCCGATTATCAATTAATTTACATCAAAGCTTTTAATCATCATAATCCTTATTCTAAGAAGAATTACAAACGACTAATTAATACTTTCTCATATTTTCATGATACTTTAAAAGTTCCTTTTCACACTCATGAATCTATGAGTTTAGTTATTCAAAATAAATATAACACTAATACCAGTAGATTATTACAAAGTCTTGTAGATCATTTACCTGAATCATATGAATTAATAAACTATGTTTTTAATAAAGGATATGATCCTACATTCTATGACAACGCGCAAACTACGGATAATTCTCCTCTGATTTATTTTTTTTATAAAATCGAAGAATTCAGAGAAACAGCTCTTAGTAAAAAATCATATGATGAATCTGAAATGAAAATTTTAGACACATTAAAGGTAAAAGCGATTGAGAATTCCTCTAATATACAAACTAAAGTCTCTAAATGTTTATTTGACTTTGATTTTGATTTTTTTAATAAATATGTAAAAAACAAAATTGACAGAATTGAATTTATTTCTTTCCTTTTTTATGAACTATCTTCCTTCCCATCACACTATCAAAAGAGCAATGCATCTTTATATTTAAATGATGTTTTTGAACGCTTGTTTACATTAAATATAACTAAAGAAGAACTGGAAAAGGGATTTGACAGATTAAAAGAAAAAGAACCTTTATACCAGGAAGAAGCATCGCGCATATATACAACAAAGCCTTTAGATATTAGTTCAGAGAATTATATTGCAACATCTATCCTTATCGAAAAATTAATACTAAAAAATGCAATGAGAGATAATAATACAGAAACATCTAATATAAAGAAAATCAAAAGACTTTAATAAACATAAAGGGCACGTTTCAGTGCCCTTTAATATATCTGTATCTTTTTTTAGTAATCAAGATTCTCTACATAATTAATCATATTTACTCTGTAATCAGGGCTTTTACGCATGAAATGTAAAAGAGATGTGTTTACTTCATTTAATTCTGTAACGACATCAACAGGGACATATCCTGACTTCATTAAAGATTCTTCTCTTTTCTTTTTTAATGTATATTCTTTTACAACCAATTCTTTAATTTTCTCTAAATCTTCATCTGTAAGAGAAACAAGAGAGAGAAAATCTTTATTTACTTCTGCAATCTTCTTATCAAATTTAAAAACATCAAGTTCCATATTATTCACCTTATTTTAATAAATTAAATTTTAAACCATCAACTTATAGAACATATCAATAAAATAACATATAGACAAGCTACTATCAAAAAAAACTTTTAATAACCGAATAGTTGTAGTACACTGTTAATTACTTTTATTTAATTTTGTGGATATTAAGTTATGAAAGATAAATTATACCTAGGACAAACCATTCCAGAATTTCTAACAAGCATTAAAAGTAATGCTTTTTTATTTGATCATATAGATATACTACCGATTTCAGCAAAAGACGAATTTAATATATTTAAAAAATCATTTGATTATTTTTTACCATATCTAAATTATGATTTTGATAAATTATTTGAAAAATACAGCTTTGAAATTTTTGAAATTCTTTTGCAAAATGTGGATAAGAGAGGATTTTTCTATTTCTATAAACACCTTTTTAAGTTAGATTATTTAGAAGATGAGTTAATCATATCTAATACTAATACAAACGATCTTATTAGAATAATAGATTTTAATGATATATACATCAATATATTTGAGAAATACTCTCAAAAAGATACAGAACAGCTTATTAATATATTCAGATTAATAAATGAGAATTTAAATATACCTTTTAATTACTCTTATTATCGAATAAAAGATAATCATGTTAACTTCTTAACAATATGTTTAAATAAAATAAAGAATGGTAGGCTTAATCTTATTCCTTTACTTTCTTATTATGATCAAGGATCTGAACCTACATTTTTTAAATTTTATTATAATGACAAACGTAATGATAAATACACACTTAAGGATACTATACATAAATTTTCTACTCTATTTTTGAATTTTTCACATATTATTATGAAAGATAAATCTCAGGGACTTCGTTCCTTATCGGCGTATAAAGATTGGGAGCAGCTTACTAACAAGTTTTTTAAAAATATACCAAAAGATCTTTTTTTGTCTGATGTAGACAATATTATTTTTACTTTAAATGACTTTATTAGCAAAAAATATAATAGCATGATATTTAATGGTCATGACTTTATGGTAATCGCTCAAAAACTAATCATGCATTTCACTACAAAACCTGATACTAATGATGACCATATAACTGATATTTTTGAAAGATTATTTAAAATTTTCAATGTTGAACAACGTTTAATCTTGGATTCTATTGAACAAACATACAACTCTATAAATTTTAAATCTTATATTGAAAAAAATAAAATTAATCACTACAACAAGCATTTAATTGATTTATTATTTATTAAACACGAAAAAATTATGTTAAATCAACTAAAAGATTCTCAACAAACGGACTCAACAGGAAAAAGGAAAAGACTGTAAAAAAAAGAAGGCTCTCGCCTTCTTTTTTATGAGTTACTATTTTTTAATCTATAGCACGACCTTCACCAATAGTAGAAAAACCTTTTATCACTCTATATAAACTCCAAACAAACCATATTACTAATATTATAAAGCCTACCCCTATAATAGTTAATGCACCACCTATACATAACCAAACTAAACTATACCAAAATAGCCTAATCTGTGAACGATAGTAACTCAAGGCTACTGGATCAGTAGTCTCGCCTTTTTTGACATAAGCTAACACTACACCTACAATTGCTGTTAACCATCCAGTAAAATAACCAATACAATATAATATATAAATCAGTTTTACTGAATTATAACTTTTGGTGGTTCTTATATCTTCTATTATGACATTTCTATCTTGCATACATCCTCCATTATTTTTGTCAGGATAAATACATTTAAAAGGTTGCAAAGTATAAAGTCAAATTTTTTCATGATAATTACATAAAAAATACTTTATTTTTTTAACTTTTAATAAAATATTATATTCTCTTTCTCGTTATTTTTTCTGTATTATCAAACTCAAAATTTAAAGATTGATTTAAGACTCGCTTTTCTATTAATACTCTTAACTGTGGATTAACTTTAAAATTACCTATATTCCCTGTTTCCGTAAATAAAAAACTTTCATCATTTAAAAGTTCCTTTACTGAGGATTCATTTATATAACCAAATATATTTTTATTCTTATAAAAGATATTTAACAAATAATTTTTATTAATTGAATCCATTTTCTGCATTTCTATATTATCCAGTGTAGGTTTTATATGTCTGAAAATTGCATCAATTAAAGTAGGACCATTTCTTTTATCATGGGATATACTATCCATAACAAAAGAAACATTTTTTAAATAACTATTCTGAGAAGAATTCTCTATATTATATTCATGACTACTATATATTGCTCTTAATAATGGCACTAATAACTTAGAAGATGGCTTTGCTGACTTTAATCTATAAGCTTCATCAATTTTACTTATATTATTAACTAATAATGTAAAATCTCCATTTTTGTTATTTTTATCAGCATCGTCAATAATTTTTTGCCATGCATCGCTGCCAATTAAATCTTCTATTTTTTTTATTACTGAATATTTATTATCATCTTCTATAGTGCTTATGATCAACTCAGCCAAAAGAAAATTAGGAATACCCAATGCATTATTCTTTAATAAAATTTCTTTTTGATTTAGCAAATCAAGAGTTTCATATCTCAATTCTTTTAAAAATATATCATATAAATAATATGCTGAAAATAAATCTCTATCATCTTCCTTATAATGAATATCCATCTTATTTTTTAATAGCAAATCTTCAATATCAGATTTGTTTGAGTAAAATTTAACATGACCGTCTAATAATTTCATCGTAATAACACCTTATTTATATTATTAGTTAATTATATCATAAAATAAAGCGAGATGTTAACTCGCTTTATTTTTTTATATTTTTTTATTTTTTATTATATATGTCTTTATAATAACCTGGAACACCACCTACTACATCTGTTAGAGAGTAAGTTATAAATACAGGAACTTTATCTACTCTCTCTATGTAAGTTTTGCCTTTTTTAAGGTTATTTTTTAAAGTTTCCTCATCTTTATTTGACACAAACTCTGCTAATTTAGTCCATTGCTGAACCCTTATGCATCCTAATGACAAAGCTCTATTTGTTTGGTTAAACAAATAGCGTTGATTGGTATCATGTAGATAAATGTTATCAGCACTATCAGTTTCAAATTTCAAAATACCTAAAGAGTTATTTGTTCCCGGAGGTTGCTGAACTCTATATCTGCCACTTAAAATATCGCTCGCTGACACTGAACTCAATGGGTATTTTCTTCCCTGAGAATCTACTGCTTGTAATTGATGACTTCTTATATATCCACTACCTGACTGAAGGTTAGGCAACACACTTCTTTTTATTACACTCATTGGTGGTGTCCAGTTAGGATTATACTTTAATCCTGTCAAATTCATTCGATAGATTGGAGTTTGATGAATTGCTTTTCCTACAATCACTTTTGACTCAAGCTCTACATTACCAGTGGATACATCAATCGCATGAAGAGTATAAGAAGGCACATTCACAATGATCATTTTAGAATAACCTTCATCACTTGCCTGTGTCATTAAACTAAGAACTTCTTCTTTCCACGACAAAAGATCTTGTTTTGATACTTTTCCTGCTCCCTGATATTGTAAACCTAGATTAGAGTAAAGCTGTGAACCAGCTACACCATCCACAGTTAAATTTAAATCTTTTTGAGCAAGTTTTACAGCGGCTACAATATCTTCGTCATAAACTTCTGGTAACGCCTGACCTGCCAAATCAAGATAACCTTTATCGACTAATCTTTGAGATAAAATATCTACACCATAACCACCATAACCTAGTCTCATAACAGGGAGAGGTTTACTTACACTGGATACATCGGAAGAAGTTCTGTTTATAGCATCATCTAAAGATTTTAAGTAAGAACCTTTGTAATTATTTAATGGAACACCACCCATTGCCTTATCATAGTCAATAAAACCATCAGAGGATGGTGCTTTTCTTGGAGAAACTATAACTTCTCCCCCGATGCTTCTATGTTATCAATTTCAGATTGAGACAAAGAACTACTTTCATTACTTTGATCACCATCACCACCATCAACAGGAGTCGCTGCATCATCATAAGTTAATTCCACCCTATTAGTAGGTCTACTTTTATTTGAATTTAAAAATTCCCCACCACCTGATGAGGTGGAATTAACACTATTTGCTGATTTATCAAATATAATTTCACCGCCATCTTCTGTAACTGTAATATCACTATTTCCTGATATATCTAAATCTGCGTATGAATAAAAAGAACTTCCTCCAAATAAAACTATAGAGCAAAGTACCCCCAATTTAGTTTTTTTCATGCATCCCCCATTGTTATTTTTATTTAATCTTCCAGACATTTATATTCTATTTTTATAATTAAGTATATACACTCTTTTTTTTAAAATGTAAAAATAAAAAGAGCACCAGTCGGTGCTCTTCATACTTATTTCTTATTTTATTTACTGGTAATATTTAATATATTTAAAAGATTTACAAATATATTATACACATCCAAATAAATAGACAGGGTGGCTCTTACATAATTCCTTTCACCACCATTTATAATTTTTTGAGTATCATACACAAGGTATGCAGAAAATATTCCCATTGCTATTACAGATATAACTAACGACAATAGAGTAATTTTTAAAAATATATTGGCAACTACTGCTACCAGAAGCATAATTAAACCAACAAATAAAAATTTACCCATAAAACTTAAATCTTTTTTAATTACAGTTGCAAGGAAAGACATTGAAACGAATATTGCAGCAGTACCACCGAAAGCTAACATTACAAGTTCAGCCCCACCTTCTTTCATTAAGGTGTATGTTAAAATATCAGTTAACATCCAACCCATAAACAAAGTAAAGGCCAATAAAGTAAACACACCAATCATACTATTAGCATTTCTTTGAATAACATATATAAAACCAAAAGCCGCAGCAAAGAATACCAGGAATGATATTATACCGCCACCTAATAAACTAAACAAACCTACACCTGTTGAGACTCCAAACCATGCACCTAAAACAGTAGGAATTAAAGACAAACCCAACAAGCCATAAGTATTACGAAGAACTTTATTTTTTGACTCAAAGTTCTCTGCTATTCCACTTGTATTATATTTATTACTTAACATAGTTTTTTCCTCTCATATTTAATTTCCCATTGCCATTATATCAAAAAAGATAAAAATTTCAATCAAATAAAAATCTATTTATCCATTCTCGCTGTAAAACCCCGCCCTTCAGGTCGGGGATATAAGGCGTTAAATGACAGAAAAATTTGATTTTCATATAATAAACAGATATATATGTATTAATATCACTATTAAAAGGTTTTTCATGAAAGCAGCCGCTAAATTCAGATTTTACCCTACACCTGAACAGGAAACTTTCCTTATGCAAAGTTTTGGCTGTGCGCGTAAGGTATGGAATATGATGCTGGCTGCATGTAAGAAAAACTACAAACAGACAGGGAGATTTTTAAATGCCAAGGAGAGTAACGCTTTCCTGACAGCACTCAAGAAAAACCCTGAATATGACTATTTAAATCAGGTATCTTCGGTTTGCCTGCAACAGAAGGTGATTCATCTGGGTAAGGCATTAGACGCTTTCTTTAAAAAACGCTCTGAATTTCCTGTGTTTAAAAGAAAACATCATCATCAGAGCATCAGTCTGATGAAGAATTCCCTGATGATTAAATCCGGTCAGGTTTATATAGCCAAATGTAAGGAACCGTTAAACATCCGTTTATCTCAGGAATTCCCTGCTAACTTCTCTTCAGCGACGATATCCAGAACCGCATCCGGGAAATACGAAATATCGGTAGTGTATGAGCGTCAGCAGCATAAACTGCCCGTAAACGATAAGGTATGTGGCATAGACCTCGGACTGAAAGATTTTCTGGTCTTTGATAACGGAGTTAAAATCCCGAATGAAAAGAAATATCTGAAATACGATGATAAAATGAAGTTTCTGCAAAGGAAACTGTCTAAACTGGATATAAGAAGAAAAAGATTAAAGCTGTCCGTAAAACAATGCAACGGCAAAAGAAACAGGCTAAAAAGAAGGATAGCAAAGCTGCATGAAAAAATAAGTAATATAAGAAAAGATAATCTGCATAAAATAACCCGAAACATCATTAACGAAAACCAGGTAATATGTGTCGAAAGTTTGCAGGTTAAAAATATGATAAAAAATCGTCGTCTTGCCAGAGCCATAGCTGATGCAGGATGGGGTGAGTTTATCAGGCAACTCACTTATAAAGCCGAATGGTATGGAAGAACCCTGGTTAAAATGGATAAATTTTATCCCAGCAGCAAAACCTGTTCTTCCTGCGGCTATATCATGAAAGAGTTACCATTAAATATACGAGAATGGTCCTGCCCTGACTGTCAGACAACACACGACAGAGATATTAATGCAGCGATCAACATAAAAAATCAAAACCAATGGGCAGTTGGGGTTAGCCTCCAGAGCTGATATGTGGTAACTTTTCAACTGTCAGTTGGAAAAACTTTAGTCAGTGTCGAAGGGGGAATCCCCGTCCTTCAGGGCGGGGAGGATGTCAAGTAAACCTTTATATATATTTTTATATAACTTCAGTTCATTATTAATATTTAGTTCTATTTCTGAGACGATTATTTTTAGTTATAAAAAAAGAATAATATTTCTTTATATTTGGTATTTATTAATATTTTATACTGTAATAAATTTTCTTAAATTACCCCCGTTACTTTTGTGAAATAAATCACTAAAAATATCAAGAATAACACTATATAAAGTAAAAAGAGGCTTGCCGCCTCTTTTTACTTCTGTTAATATTTGTTTAGGATTACTCTTCCTTATCCTTTGAGGATTTCTCTTTCATTTCTTTAATTTTATTATAACCAGATATGGCATCTATTAAAGTATCTCTATATTGTTCTTGTTCTGAACCACCAAAATCAGCTACTTTTTGTAATATCATATGAGATATTTCTTTTTTCTTTTCTATTGGAAGAGGTCTTTTTTCTTCTGCAAATGTTTCCACTAATGTTTGAATTGCTAATTCAAAACATTTTAAATCCAGAACTCTTATGGCTGTTGCAAATAAAGAAAGAACATCGCTATCTTCTTTATCCCAATAAGGCATAGAATCAGTAGCCAATGCTTTTGAGTATAACTCTCTATCCTCTGCGGTTCTTACATCATCAAATGCACCCTTTGCAAAATCTCCATGTTCATAATAATATTTAGTTATTTTAGACATAGGGTTATCTATTTTTACTTTTATAGGTTGTGGTTTTTCTTCTTCAACATTTTTTATAGATTCTACTTTAACATTCGATTTTTTCGGAATTAAATCCCAACCCAAAATATTTAATATACTACCTATTTTTTTATCACTATAATTTCTTCTATTTATAGCTCTCAACCATTTTTCCTTTCCTGAATCTGACCAACCAGCACATATTTCATTCCTTCGTAAAGATAAAGACGACCATGCATTAAAGAATGCTTCATTTTCAACATATGACAACCCGTTTAAAAATTTATTATAAATATCTTTTGAGTTTTGAAGTTCTGCTATTACTGTTTGTAGAGATAATGCATTTGTAAAGGCAAGAGCAAAACCTTTGTTTTCTATTAAAGCTTGCTTGGTTAAAGCATTCGGTTCTCCACCAGATAAAATCAAAGATGATAATGCTGTTGGATTCCTTTCTACTTTTTCTTCTACATTTACTCTTCTTCGTGTTATAGAGGATAAAGGCTTATATTCTTCCTCTTCTTCCTTTTCATCATCAATAGAGGAATCATTTTCTTCATCGTTATCCTCTTCATCATCATCATCATATTCTTCTTCATTATCTTCTATTAATTCTTCTGCAATATTATTATTTTTATATTTACTAACAGAAGCACCATTAAAAATAGCGTACAACGCCTGAGCATAATCAGATAAGGAAACCACATCTACATTTGATTTTTTAGATAACAATGTTGTCACTCCCTGACACCATTCTTTTTTATCCTGTTCTGTTATTATCTTCCTGTTTTTAGAATCTTCATAAATATCCGACAGCATATCAAAAGCAATATCATTTTTTATATTTACAAATAAAGAAATAAAATTCTTTTGAGCTTTTTCATTTTTCCACATTTCTACCATCAAACCACTTAATGCTTTTTGCAGCATAATATCACCTTCAATTTCTTGAGGTGTAAATTTGCTGATTCCCATTAAGTGTTGTCTAGCTTTTTCGAAAGCTAATGATATAAAATCATCAGGATTTATATCTTCTTCGAACATAGATGCTCCAGTATAATTAGTATTATTTAAATGTTTTTAATTTTATTTTATATTATCTTTATTAGTTATATACTTCTTTTTAATAAAGGCAATATAAATTTTATTGTTTTATTTTTATTCTTCTTCACCTGTTATTTCCAATTTTTCTTTATTTATTTTTTCTACTTCATCCTTACTAAATAAAGGCTCACTATTTTCTTTATTTTCCTGAAGACTTTGAACAGCAATTGAACAAATTAAAGAATTAAAACCTTTTAAATTATTCATAACATCTAAATGTAAACTACTGGTCTCGATTGTTGGTAGTTTCCTTTTTGATAATCTTGCAAAATGAGCTTGAGAAAAACTATGCTCTAAACTTCTAAAAATATCTTTCTGCTTTAATAGCTCCGTTGCTGTTTTTGGATCTTGATCTATAAAAACAGCCATAGCAAGATTCATTGATGTTTTTATTTCTTCAGTTAATTTTAAAAGCTCTTGCTTCCCTTCATTTGAAAAAGATAATCTTTTTTCAATTTTTTCATTTTCAAGTTGTCTTATAATTCTATGAAGAACATCTCCTGCTTGTGAAATGATAATACTCCATTGCATTATCTGTGCCCATCTAACACTTTCTTTACCTTCAAGACCAGAGAGTTGCATTAAATAATTTCTTATAGATAAATATAAACTATCTACTATTTTATTATTTTCTCTTAATGCCTTAGCATCAGAAGTATGTGCTTTATCGCCCATTAATAATGGCAAACCATTTACCATGTTTTGTACATAGTCGCTCATTCTTATAGTTTCTCTACCTGCATTTATTAAGGCGAGCGAGGGACTTTCTAAAGCTGTTTTCTCTAAATATTTAGGTTCTTTTTCATTCTGTTCTTTTAATTCATTAGGAATAACTTTCTCCATTAATTTAGCCATACTTCCTACAAAAAATAATTGAATTATTGTCCTTATAAAGTTCCATCCTAAATGAAAATTAACTACAATTTCTAAAGGCTTCATTCCAAATTTTACAGCTTCATTAGCTATTACACCAGTAAATGGTAAAACTACACAAGCGCCTACTGATTTGAAAATAAAACCACCTATTGCTGATTGTTTACTCACACCACCAGCAGAGTTGCCACTCATCATAGCTAATAATCCACTACCTATTGTGGCACCCACAGAAACTTCTAAAGCAGACTCTAAGGAAATAGCTCCTGTTGCAGCAAGTGTCGCTATTAGTAATGTAGCTGCAAGACTTGAATAAGATAATAAAGCAAGTCCGACACCTATAAGAATATTTAGTCCTATATCGGTGGTCATTGATTCTAAAAGTTCACGAGCTATATTTGTCTGGAAAATAGGCTGTGCTGTTTGTATTATCATTGACAAAGCTAATAACATTAAACCTAAACCTGTTAAAGCTTGACCAACATCGGCTGATCTGTTTTTATATTTTACCATTAACCAAACACCAACAATTAACAAAACTGGACCGAACCAACTAAGATCCATTGTCAGTATTTTTGCCATCAGTGCTGATCCAGCATCAGCACCTAATGCTATAGCTAATGCACCTTGCAGCCCTAATAAACCTTGTGCTGCAAAAGAATTTGCCATCATTGCTGTTGCATTACTGCTTTGAGTTAAACATGTCGTAAGAGCACCACCTATAAAGGCAGTGTATTTTTTAGAAACGCATTTACCTAAAGCTCGTCTGATCAATTCACCATAGGCTCTTAGAACACCTTTTTGAACTGTTCTAGCACCCCATACTAAAATTGCAATTGCACTTAATAAAGTTAATATAACATGCATCTTTATTCACCATATCCGTTAAAAATCATTTAAATTCCAGGATTTAAATTTTACTACAAAATGTTAATAATATCTATCTTTATTTTATGCACATTTTTAACTAATCGCCATTTTTAGCGCAACTTTTATTGTTTGACTTGTATAAAATGATTTTTTTGATAGTTATTATATTACATTTATATATAAATTATTGAAAAGGAGAATTTTATGATT